>CAJUYI010009099.1:0-10342 GCA_910591695.1 Galerucella pusilla | reverse complement strand
GGTCAGTTCCTTTTGAACGAATTTACTAAATTTTCTTTTCAGCATCCATGTAATCAATTTCCATTCAAATATTATGCAAGTTTCTACACCAGAGTCCGTATATATTTTACTCTCAAATGTATATTGAAAGATTTGAAAGACAATAGATTGAATTTAACACATAAACCAAACTCCAAACTTACAACATTTATAAATTTTTTCAATAAAGTCCTGCAGCTGCTTCTCTTTTTACTGTTTTAAACTTGTCAATCTAAGAAATACGCGTTATTTAAAGATCAAAATTTAAGATTTAGTGGCCCTATTATTCTGGTGGCTAATGAGTATATTTAATTTAATTTGTGATAAATATCTGATAGATTATCAATAAGTATCACAAAACTACCAAGATGCTGAAAAAACTGTGAATTGGTTCATTTTAAAAATTCAAGTTTATTTTTTACTCACCTTTTAAATTCATATCCCGAACATTTTTCAACATTATTAACATTTAAAAATAAAACTTTGTGATAAAGAATCCTAGTAATTTAAATATATATTTCTCTAATTACCCTTGTATAGCTTCAAATAAATTAAGCTCTTCGAACTGTTCTGGTATCTACCAGTTTCGTTATTGACAACAAAAGCGAGTCGTAAACATAATTTATGAGAGCGGCGTCCGTTTGGGACAGCAGCTTGAATCAAACCGCCCTAGAGTGAAACATCTTATATTTTATTCTGTTATCTTCGACTTGGTTAAGAAATATTTGTAGAGTGTAAATACCTACTTATAGTGTTTGTCCCTCCAACTTCGTAGATTATTAGAAGAAAGTGTGCAGTTTATATAATACACAGAATTACCTACGGCATAATAATAGGAAAGAAAATATTAAACATAGACGTTAGTGGACAACAAAACTGTTCAAGTGTAGAATCCAGAAAGCTGGTGAAAACCTATTAAAAACGTTCATGAGACAATTGAGCAATTCAGAATTTTTCTTTAACAAGATAATTTTGGAATTCCTCTCAATTTGGTTGGACCTAAAACTAAGAGGATACATAAATTTTAGAAAGGCAATATCAGTTGAAGAAACGCTAGCTCTCACTTTGACAACGGGCGATTCCGTAGTAATGTAAATTTCTGATATCGCTTCATTATTACTTGACCAGTTCATATCGTAATATTTTATTTATAGTTTTGAGTACCTATACCTACATAGCGAATTCCTATTATACAGTGCTATTCAAAAGTCCCCTCTACCCCTCGTATCTTTTGAACGGCTACATTTACATTAATAAAATTTGGAGGGTGAAAATAAAGTTTTGTAAACTTCTCTACGAATGGTAACAGGTGACGTAATAGTAATAGATGACGTCACAGTACCACTCTGGCCAATTTTAAATAGGACCTTATGGCAAGTGATATCTCGTTTGAAAGGCATTGACATTGGCTACATAGTCATATTAATTTTGTTTGGGCTTAAACTAATTTTGACGGATAAATTAAATAAATACCAAAATTATTGAAATTATTTTTTTAAATTTAATTAATCAAATATCAACAATGGATTCTTATAGCAAATGTTCGAAATGTGCTCCGTCTACTTCCTGACAGTAATACATCCCATTAGTAAACTCTTGTCGTACTTGTTCGAATGTGTCAGCTAAAATTTCATTGCATTCTTCAATAATTCTTTCTTTCGAAACGCCAATGCTATCTGGTGCCGTAGTATAATCCTTGGATTTCAAGTGCCCCCATGGAAAAAAATCTAATGGTGTCAGATCTGATGATCGAGGTGGCCATTCTATAGAACCTCGCCGGCCGATCCATCTACCTCGATATTCTCCATCCAGGTAACGTCTTACTGCACCATAATAATGTACAGGGGCATCATCTTGCTGAAATGTTATTTCCAGATGGCCGAATTCATCTGGATTATCTTTCAGAATTTCAAGAATTAACGGCTCAATTGCATTTTGTAACATCTCCAGATACACTTCACCGCTTAAATTTGAATTTAGGAAAACAGGACCAACTATGTGGTTTCCCAAAATACCTGCCCAAACATTGACTTTTACTGGAAATTGGGTATGTTGTTCACGAAAGGTGTGAGGATTTGTGTCACTCCAATACCTTACATTTTGTGTATTCACATTTCCATTGAGGCAAAAAGTACTTTCGTCACTAAAACAAATTGTTGTTTTTGTGTAATGTGGGTTTTGACTAATTTTATTTGTCATCCATTTACAGAATTCGAGTCTTCTGTCGGGGTCCTCATCCGAAAGGTGGTGCACCATTTTTAACTTGTATGGATGAAATTTATTTTTAGCCAACACTCTCTGTAGGTACTGTACTTTTACTTACTTCACAGATAGACGCAACTTTAGTTGAAGAGGAAGTAGGGTTTACTACCATTTCAGCAACTATATCAATTTTTTTATCATCACTAAATGTTGGTCGACCAGATCGTTTGGCATCTTGAACACTACCTGTTGCTTCAATCTTGTGAAGAAGCTCCCTCAAATAAGTTCTCGATATAGGGCGATCTGGGTATCTTTCATTAAATAAACGTTCCGCTTCATGGAGATTCTTTCTAGATTAACCAATTATTAAGATAGCTGCTACTTTGTCGGCTTGAGTATGTACCATTTTGCCTATTTAAACTCTTAAACGTCTCGTTAAACAATAATAAAATTAAATATTTAAGCTATTTAGAAAAACTTTGCAAAGCAACAAATACTATTAAATTAAAAACGTCAATTTTTTTGACAACTAACCAGAGGCGGACTGAAAAATCTTCAATATTTAAATGTGAAATAATAATTTTGGTATTTATTTAATGTATCCGTCAAAATCAGTTTAAACCCAAACAAAATTAATATGGCTATGTAGCCAATGTCAATGCCTTTCAAACGAGATATCACTTGCCATAAGGTCCTATTTAAAATTATTGTCCAGAGTGGCACTGTGACGTCATCTATTACTATTACGTCACCTGTTACCATTCGTAGAGACGTTTACAACACTTTATTTCCACCCTCCAAATTTTATTAATGTAAGTGTAGCCGTTCAAAAGATACGAGGGGGGGAGGGGACTTTCGAATAGCACCGTATAGTGTTCTCAATGCACACCAAATAATGATTTTTATAGACAATGTTTTGATATCTTGGTTATACTTTTTCTAAAGTCAATGTGAAGAAAGATTTTCAATTCCATTGATGGCAAGTGCCGCCAATGGCGTGCATATATTTTTTAATTAATTATTAATTATTAAATCTTTGAATCATAATTTTAAGCTTACTGGTGGTTCAGAAAATAGTTATATATAATAAAAACCAACCTAGTTAAAATAAAATACTGTTCTGCATATTAACACAACACAAGTCACGACATCACTGTCGGGTAATATTATAAGTTTATGGTTATAACTAACGCTGTATATAAATTTCGGGTCAATGTGGACCGCATAAATAGTTAACCGACTTGGTTGATGCAAATGCAAAATACTGTTGGGTCACATAATTTCTTCTTTCCTTTTAGTAGATACGTTGAAGCCTTTTCATAATCTCCTTGAGTTTAATAATATATATAAAGTAGCTTCAATTTCAAATTTAAGCAGCACCCAACAGTTTATTTTTTTTTCTCATGTCCTCACATTAACTTTAAATCATCTTCTTACTGTAAAAGCAAACCTTTATTGCATTGCCTTTATTATTTTTTTTGCAGAGAACAAACCTACTACCGAAAACTCAGAACACAATATAAGAAATTTTTAGAAGAAGATCGAAAACGCCAAGAACGAAATGAAAAAATTGTGAGAACGTTGGAACGAATAGAAACTCGGATAGATATGTTGACATCGAAAACAGAACGTTTTAAAAATTGGAGAAAGCATTATAACAGCTATTTACAAAAATTCGATCAATCAATACCAAAGGAATATCCCACACGCTATAACCTAAGATCTGATAAATCTTCAACTAATGATAAATATTATAACGAAGATGATAGCGACGCAGACAAACAAAAAACTAACGATGAAAAGATGGGTATCCTCGATAAATATTTAGAAAGTATTTCTTCCCAAAAGTACAAAGAATTATCAGAAAAGAAAAAGTTGGAAAATGCAAAATTAGATCAATTGGATGCACTAAAACATAGGATAAATGATGGATTTGACTCAAACAAAGCTCAGCACATAGCGGAAGATATAATGAATTCTATATACAGTAGACATTACAATAAGGATCCTAGCCAAGATGAAAAATTTCCAAATTTTTCAAACACAAAACCAAGCAAAAGAGAAGAAGGTATTATTGATTCAATGCAGGGAAATCCAAGTCAAAAATCTTCCGTTAATACAGAGAAAAGTGATAGTGAAAATGACAGTAACAAAAAATATAATTCGGAAGAAAAGGGAATATTTGTTGAAGAAAGCCATGAGCTACAGTATATTCCAACTATTAATACAGATATATATCCAGCAGAAGAGTCAGATGTAGAAAAAGATAGTAATCTTGAAGAAAATTATGTTGAAGATTTTGTTGGTTCAGCTATTGATGAAAAAGTTGATCAAAATCTATCGCTAGCTAGCAAAGCAGATGATTTTGTTGAAGGGAAGAAATTGGAAAATACGGAGGATGATAAGTTTAAGACAGAAATAATAGAAGCAATTCCTGACATTTCTTGCCACACTGATTCTGAAATGTCGGTACAACATGAATGTTTGGTTCAAGAAGATGTTCATCAAAGTATAACTAATGAAGAAAATATAGGCGAAGATCGAGAAAATGAAGAAATAACCGAGTATGACCGAAATAAACAGCCTGATCCATATAATCAGAATGCACAGCCTCTTCAGTATGACCAAAATAATCAACCCATTCAATACGACGAACATTTTGAACGAAATTCTCAGTATGATGATATGGGACAAACTATTGAACATAACGAAATTGAGCAACCCATTCAATATAACGAAAATGGACAGCAGCCGATTCAGTATGACGAGAATGGACAGCATGTTCAATACGACGAAAATGGTCAGCCTATACATTATGTCCCGAATGCTCAGTATGACGAAAATGGACAACCCATTCAATATGACCCAAATGTTCAGTATGACGAAAATGGACAACTAATCCATTATGACCCGAATGTTCAATATGACGAAAACGTGCAGCCTATTCAGTATGACCCGAATGTTCGGTATGACGAAGGTGGACAACCCATTCAATACGAACAAAATGGACAACATATTCAGTACGATACAAATGGCCAGCAGAGCGAAAATGATCCATCTTATGTTCAGTATGACGAAACCGGACAACCCATTCAGTATGACGAAACCGGACAACCCATTCAGTATGACCAAAGTGGACATCCTATTCAGTATGACGCTAATGGACAACCGAATTATTTTGACCAATCGGGACAACTAATACAATACGATGAAAATGGGCAAGTGATACAGTTTGATGGAAATGGACAACCGATTTATGATTATACGCAATATGACGAAAACGGCCAGCCACTTGGGCTTTATAACGAAAACGGTCAGCCACTTTGGCAATATGGCGAAAACGGTCAACCTATTCAATCCGAAGAAAGTGATCAGTTAATAGAAAAGTTTCCTGAAAGTCAAGGTAAAAGCGAGGTGTTTGATGCTGAGAATAGCTTCGGAGATGTCGTACTACCTGAAGATTCAACCGAAGCTGTTCCAGAAGATGAACCTGCGAATCTACAGACAGATGAAAGTAAAGTTTTGAAAATGCTAGACACTGATACGGAAAGTTTACAACAGAATACTAGTAAAGCGTCTGATAAAGATTTTAGCATTTAGAAACAGCTTAACTCACAAAGAACTAAATTTGTTTCATTTTCTAAGTATTAAACACACTCAACTGAAAATGTTGGTAAAATATTCCGAGGTTATGTTTTGACGGTCTAATTGGAATACATCACTGTTACTAGGTTAAATAAATAATAATTTATAAACTATACGTTTTATACTTCATTCAAAAATCTTAGAATGTTTCCATTGAAAATAGGTGTTTCCAGATTTCACTTTTTTCTTGCGAATTGAGCCAAAATAGTTTATGTCACGCGAATCTTTCACATTCCAATACCGTGTGGCTTGCGTCGTCCAAATCCCCACAGTATATAAACAGGTTATCCTCAATCTTCCTAATACCCTCCGTGTACGCTCTGTAGGAACCATGTCCCGATAGAAACTGGGTCATGTAATAGTTTGTTTTCACGTGTTTGCATTTGAACCAAACCCTAACGTCAGGAATGAGTCTTCTTGTCCATCTCCCTGTATACGCATCCGCCCATTCCGCCTGTCACCTGTCTAGGATATCTTCTCTCAAATCCTGTGCGTTTACTTCCTGCTTCCCATTGTGTAGTATGGCTCTTTCCAGCTCCTGAAGATGGATCGGGATCACTCTACCAATCACCTGCGCTGCTATTGTCAATACTGTTCTGTACGTACCTACTAATCACTCTGAGCAGTGTCTGTCTTTAGAGAGAGTCCAACATTCCCCTGTATTTCTCAATATCCAAAACTTTGTACCACGAGGGCGCCCCATACAATATCGTGGAGTGTACTACTCCAAGTAATAGTCTCATCACCCTTTATGTTGGGCATAAGCTAGTCAAGCGCTGTGGCTCTACTCTGCACCTTAACCTTCAACAGTTCTATATGTTTTCCCAACTTCATCCTGTCATCAAGCTGTATACCCAGGTACTCAATGGTATTGCCAGGTACAATGTTTTCACCATTCAAGCAAAACTTTATGTGTTTTTCATTTCTTGGGCCCTTCAAACACTATTGCCTCCGTTTTGTTTATCGCTATTTCCAGGTCTTGCTCCTTGCTGTAAATATATTAGGAAAACTTGTCACCGTAACAAAAGAAGAATATATGGGTTTATGGCTCAAGTGCTTTTAACTATGGGTAAGAAACCTTTGTGTTAATATTAGCAAAATCCTTAAGAATATTGTCAATATCAATATTCATCATTTGATCAAATTCTATGCTCAACATAGTCAGATTAACTAGGCGCTCTTGAGAAATACTTGAACGTAAATAATTTTAAAAAACTTCTTTCACCTGTTGCCACAGTAACAGGAAGAGTTAATAAAATACGCAAAGTTACAGCAACATTTGGAAAATATTCAGACAAATAATTTTTACACACAAAATTTGAAACTTCTACTGGCGAACTCTCTGAAGGAACAATTGGTGACAAAACACTTAGTTCATGGTGTAATTTTGTACCATTAATATCAGCATTATCTCCGTCTGTAAGACATAACTCGCAATGTTGACACTTTTTAAAAATCTCTTTATCGTCCATATTACAAATACCGCTTATATTATACAAGAAAATCAAAGATTATATTGTGATTACTTTTAGTTCTTGTCAGTTTTTTATTAACTATCTCTTTATTTGGCGCTTCTAGATGAACTTTTAGCAAGTTGTCAGTCATGGAATGACAAGAATAAGAGGATAGTACCCCCCCTTTGTGCACATCTCCTGAAAACCTCAAAGCTGATGGCTATTATAGTGAGCATATGCGATACTTCCAGCCAGCAGTGGTTGCCAAAGCTAAGTTAATAAAAGTTGGTAGTGCACTACTGCACTGCTGCTACTTATTATTACAATTATTACTTTTGAATCAAATTTAATAAATGTATTGAATATTTTTGGGGTACACCTCGTAGGTATCAATAATGATTCTAAATATAGATTGATGCTGATGCAAGGTCAATTTACAAATCAGCTTCATATTTATCGATATGCAAATATTTCTTTTGATTCAAGAAAACTGTTTACAGAAATTGGCAATAAAACTTTCGTTGGAAATTCTCGACATTTGCCAAGTTACAAGACTATTTATATCCTTTAGGAAATCGTAAAGATGGAATAATGTGCGCGATTCAGTGAACTTATCATAACATGGAAAACATCGGATCGGGCGTCAAAAATCGATAAAGACGCGCCACTCTCGATACCGAACACAACACCGTCAAACACGCACTCGTTTAAGAACAATTTTTTTTTATACATTTAAGTACCCAGTTCCTACGCTGTTACAGCATGAAATAAACATCGAGTTAACTTTATATATTAGTACCCATACTTACCACGTTGTAAATTTAGTTGACTAGCTTTGACCGTGTGTGAAACTTGTTATAGGTAGTCCGATTAAACATAATACCTACGCGTTTTTGTTTTTATTCTTGGTTAAACTGTGATATTAAAAAAGACAAAATGGCAGACATTTGTGTGAACGGGATCAAAAAACCGGAAACTGTTATTAATTTTTATCCAGATTTTCCAGATGGTGAAGGTGAAACTGATAGTTTAGAGCAAAGAGAAGGTACGTCTGTAACATTAAGTGTATATAGAATATTTATCTTAGTCTGGTAGAATTCCATCAACCACATGTTGTGTTGTGTTGCAATATGTATATATGTATGTATTTGTTGGGAAATGTACGTTATTGTGAGATAAAATCAATCTCATGTAGGTACCTAATTAAAAATGTTTGTGTGTCTTATTTATAGTGGTTGTTAGAACAAAGTAATTGCTAATCTTTCACCTTTTTGTATTATAGCTATGTAAATATTTAGATTATTAGAAGAGGTAGGCATAATCGACGGCTTGTTAAATACAGACAAAGAAATATTTTGTTTACAATAAGAATATACCTACCAAAAAATTTGTCCTAGTATACCTACAAAAAATCTTAGTCTGGTAGAATTCCATTTCCATCAACCAACCACATATTGGGTTGCAATATTAGTATCAATAGAATGATATGTGAGGCTTCACTACGTAGGTATTTGTTGAGAAATGTACATAAGTATATGATTGTGAGATAAAATCAATCTAATGTACCTAATTCAATATTTTTGAATGTCTTGAGTGATTGTTAGAGCAAAGTAATTTTTGATCTTTGACCTTTGTATTATCGCTATGTAAATATAACTATATTTAGATGATTAAATTAGCAGTAGTATGAAAGGCTTGTTAAATACAGACAAAGAAATGCTTTGTTTACAATAAGAATATAACTAGCAAAATTTGTCCTAGTACCTATAATACAAAAAATCTAAACAAGCAATAACTTCAATTGTTTTTTATTATTTCCAAGAGTACTTATTTGCATACAATTTTATTTGATCATTTTAGTCAAGTAGCTCGTCAATATCTCGACAGTATGTATGGAAATCGATGGATTGGACAAGGAAGGCCAGTCAATTATCATTCAAGATTACCCCCGATTTAAATCCATGTGATTTTAAGGCTACTTAAAATAATCCTATTCAGCTGCCTTTATTCAATCGTTTTTGCAACTTTTCAAGTTTCTGTAAAATCGGAGAATCGTTAAATGTTTTATGTCATACTAGTTCATTATTGTGTTTTTATTGCTTAGTTAACAACTATCTAATGTCGTACTTTATGGCCCGTGCGGGCATAAAGAGAAATACTTTTTTGCTTAACTTATTTAATAACCATGTCGTAAGCTTCTTTAGACTTTTTTGGCAACAGATTTACAGTTGCTTTATTTGCCTTTTCAATAATTTCGTCAGGAATTCCAAAATCTTCGTTCATTTTGACTTCTAACTTTGACACATATAAAATTGTTGTGATATTATGACATTTACGTTTGTCAACATTCACCTATTATATCAAACCGGATTTTTTAAAACACTGATTTGTATTGAGATTGGATTGCAATAACGAACTAGTATGACATAAAAGTTTGTATGTACCGCAGGCATAAACAGATGTGTATATCCTCGGGCTACTTACAAACCCTCGGGCCAGAGGCCCTCGGCTTCATAAGTCGTCGCCCTCAGGGCATAAAGATCTATTTATACCCTTGGTACATAAATAACTATTATTAGCAAATATCACTTGTCCAAAATGTAATCTGGCAAAAATGATTGATATTATTTTTTTTTAAATTGAGCCCACATTTCCGCGTATTGTTTTGAAAAATAAACGCCTACGCTCTTCTTTCAGAAATAATGCGAACCTTATCAATTCAGTTCTATGTGTTTATCTCAATAACCTTGTAGTTTATAGTTGGGTTTATAAGTTAGGCCGGAAGTTGTCATGAAATTGAAAAGATTTCCACCGGCGATTTGACTTTTTTAAACGAAAGTATATGTAGTATAGACAACTTTCCTAAATTTGTGAGATGATTCCGCTCGAGCTTGCGATGCAGCTTGCAAGCATATAGCTTGGAGCACGTGAAATGCAATAGTTTTTCGTCCATAACTTCTTTAGATTTAATTGTAAAAAAATTGTCTGTATCAAAATTGTAAGGAATTTATACCCTATAAGAT
>CAJUYI010009098.1:0-10343 GCA_910591695.1 Galerucella pusilla | reverse complement strand
GCCAGAACTGCTTTGATACTTGTTACTAATTGGGAAAAAAGAAGGTACATTTACGCTACACCATGTATCTCAATCCACACTGTAATTAAAGAGGATTGAAACATGCATAAATGTCAGTCAATATCAATTTAAACATCATGCGCCGTTAAACATGATTTTTTGAATAAATAAGCGAAATTTTTTAAATTGGATTCTATAGATTTGCGTAGTTTACCAATAAATATACTGCAACTTTCTATACGTTCACTCTCTCCATTCAATAAAGTTTTTTAACAATATTTTTTGTTTTATATGGTAGCAAAACATTAAATTTTATTGATAATTGTTATGCTTTCCTAGTACTCCTATTCGTACAGATATATTAGGTTTGTTCGTAGAAAAAAATTTTCAATCGATTGGAAATTTCTCATCTCTGACATTCCGTTTGGGATTGGCAATTTTTGTTTTACGAACGGGTGGTACATTTTGACAGTATAAAGTGCATGCCGCATGACATTTAATCACTAATATCGACTCCTACATGATGACTGATTTTGAAAAACTGCTCCACGATGTTCTCACGTATATACTTTATCTAAGTACAATAAATGTTATTTCTGTAAGAAAAAAAAAATTTTAAAGGAAACATTCAACTTTACAAAAAATATATCAAATTATACGCCAAAACGCTAGAATAGTAATGACGTCTATCTATGACATCATCAATTCGTAAATACAAGTTAAAGTTGATCTGTGTCGATGGTTATCTATGATCTGTGTCCTGTGGTAAAGTCGTCAAAGTCAAACCATAGACAGATTATATTTCTCTAACTGTCAAACCTCGTGTCAAACTTCAAACACTTGACACATGAACCAAGCAAAGCCAACAAACAACAAAGTAAATTCATAACAGATGTTCGGATAATAGATATTTGCGAAAGAACGACGTCACTCTCTTCTGATTGGTGTTTGAGATAAAAATAAATGTAATCACATATTATGTCAAATGAAAATAAGTGATTTCTTTAGAATCTCTGTATCTTATATAATTATATCAAATTAATATTTTAGTGATTCTTAGTGACTGTCATCATGCCTATTCGAAATCCAACTTATGGTCGACATTTAAGGTACCTAGGTATATTTGTACTTTTCAAATAGATAGTGGTTGTAAGACTTTGGAATTGAAAAATCGGAGAGAACAAAATTGTCACAGAGACATTGCGCGTAGTATTTCCCACTATAGCGCCGTAAAGTGTAACAGAGTGCACAGGTTTATAAAGGGTGTCCCGTAAATTAGAGGCATGATAGATCGTTAAGAAATATTTATAATACCCAAATGTAACTTTTATCTAACCTCCTAAGTTTGTGAGATACATGCTGCTTAAAGGTGTAGAAGAAAAATACACATTTTAATTCTCATCTTCCCGGGAGATGAAAGTATAAATTTGAAATTTTTATGGGTTATTGTCTCTTCTCTTTCAGATTCTAGTAAGCCAGTGGCGTGGTATGAGAATTTCGTAAACTTTTATTGTACCATATTTTTGAAACACCTAGTATTGAGCTTTTGTCTGCAATTTTTCATTGAGTTTTCTACATGAAAGATACTCTATGTTAAACTCCATACAACACTCCATTTTCAATATTTTTAAATTTTTATTGCAGTGAGACACTTTTTTAAGTTGTTTTTTGGGCCTTACTTTAATGAAAAGTTGAAAATATTGAAAATGGAGTGTTGTATCGAGTTCAACAAAGAGTATCTTATATGTAGAAACTTATTGAAGAATTACAGACAAAAGTCTTTGACTCTCAATGCAGGGTGTTTCAAAAATATGGTACAAAGCTTACGAAATTCTTGTACCACGCCACTGACTTATTAGAATTTGACAGAGAAGAGACAACCTACAAAAAATTTTAAATTTGTTCTTCCATTTCCCGGGATGATATTAAATAAAGTGTGTATTGACCACCTGTATATCACAAACTGAGAAGGTTAGAGAAAAGTTGCATTTGGGCATTTTAAATATTTTTTAACGATCTACCATGCCTCTAATTTACGCTGTAGACCAGGATGAATGAAATTACTATAGAGCAATATTTTGGAGTGAATGAGTCGATAATAGTCGACTGTTTCTTTTTAAACAACTCAAATTTACCAGATAAAATAAAAACCTCTTTTGTTAATATAAGTGAAATAGGACTAAGCGAGTCGTTTTGGGTATGCGTGCGGTTAGTCTAACTAAACCAACCGGATCACATTAAATAATTTTATCTACGACCAGGGACCCTATTCTCAAACCGTGACATATTTTGTCGCATGCGAGAAATCCTCTTTGTCGAATAAAATCTGAATATTCTTATTCTCAAATGTCGCCTTCCCAAATTTTTGATAGACAAATTGTAGAATGGTCAAAGGCAGTCGACAATTTATGTCGAATGCGAGAATTTCATTACTTGCGAAATTTATAGGTTAAAGTTATACATGTCAAAAGAGAAAACACTCAAAACATTGTTTAATACTTTTGTTAGGTTCTGTTTCAGAAATTTTTGAGAGAAAATGGCAGCTTTATTAATTGCTGTTGAAAATTTAGAAAATCAAGAAATGTATCAGTGGCCTCGAGAGAGACGAGAAATATATAGAAGCGCTTTTACATTTTTATCTGACAGAAAGTTTATTAAAACGTGCAGATTAACTAAAAAGAGGCTCATTTTCTTTTTCTTGCATTGAATTTATTAATGTTCGTTTTTGGTTTTGGGTGCAATAATTTTTTTTGGTTTCACTTTCCATGTTTATCTTGTTATTCTTGTTCTACATTCGAGTGAGTACATTGTACATTCTAACTTCTAACAAATAACCAAATCATTACTGTCATCACAGATTATATAACTACTACTGTCATTTCATTATTTTACAACTTTACAAGAGAATTGGCATTGAACACGATATAACATCGAAATTTCGGTGTTGCCAGTTCATGTTATTCGACAAAATTTATTTCATGCGACTTAGATGTCGAACCCATTTGAGAATGCCAGATGCCAATGTTGTGCGACGATTTCTATCGACATGTGTCGAATACGACAAATGTCATTCGATATTCGAGAATAGGCCCCCAGGAGATTGTCTTCGCTTGAACTCATTTTTATACAATTTTTTGTTCATTCAACATTGACAATTTGATGACATAACTAATTGATTTTATTTCCACAGCTTTGTTTGTTTTTGTTGCTATGGTCACAAAATATAATTCACCGTACCCAGTACCTTATGTTTGCAGTCAATATTATTAAAAATACGTTGTATTGGATTTTTATCCAATTTTATTATATAGGTACTATTAATAATACTAATAAACAGTTGTAGATAAACTTTTGTACGTAACACGTGTGATAGGAATTATTAACGCACTCATGTGATTACACTTCACATGCGTGCGTTAATTAATGTCCATATCCCACTAATTACGTAAATAACTATTATGTGATGCAGTTCACATTTTGTCAGCGATAGATAAATTAGTTTTCGTCATACTACGGAGCAATATTTTGGAGTGAATGAGCCGATAATAGTCGTCAGTTTATCTCGTCTAATTGCTAGGCAACTGTTTCTCTTTCAACTCAAATTCACCCGATAAAATAAAAACCTCTTTTGTTAAGGCTCATTCACACATGACATGCCAGTGTACTCGGCCGAGTAAAAGGCGCGCGCATCACTAGCAGGACATTTCGTATTCACACATGCTAGTTTACTGGCATGCTTTTTTGCATGCGAGTTTAGTTGATATTTTTTGAATGTAGCGGCTTCCTAGATCTAGATCCATCGCAGTTCCAATTCAAGGGTATTTAATTTGAAAACAAATTAGTGATATGAGTAATCAGGTTATAAAGTGTTGTACAGACAACTTAACAGCGGTTTCAGTTGATGAATTAGAAGACATAATGGAGGATATATTGAGTGAACAGAAACCAAATGGTAGAAGAAATAAAGTGTGGGTCAGTTCTATAAAATTAATTGTTTCTTTTTCACTTTACTTATGTTGTCCATTCATTTTATAAATTTCAACATCAACACTACCTACGAAACGTCAACAAGAAACGTGCTAGTAGATGTTTACACTTGCCAGTACACTGGTGCTTTGGAACCCCCACTCTTTACTAGCACGAAAAAGTAGAGCTTTGTCCGAGTGAACTCGCAACTCGCAAGCCAATGCACTAGCACCAGTGACTGTTTACACATAAGAAATGTCCTGCTAGTAGGCGCGCGCCTTTTACTCGGCCGAGTACACTGGCATGTGTGAATGAGCCTTTAAATATAAGTGGAATAGGACGTTGCGAGTCGTTTTGGGTATGCGTGCGGTTCGTCTAACTAAACCAACCGGATCACATTAAATAATTTTATCTACAACCACCTTTAAAATTAGTCATTTACGAACAAAAAAAAATGTGTGAAATCATACATTATAAAAAAGCGTGCGTAAATGAACAACGCTTTTTATATGGGAATTTCATTATAACATCCAAAAGCGTGCGTAAAGGACCAATGCTTTTTAATTGGGGTTTTTATTTAAAACTCTTTTTTAGCTAATTAATTAGTATCTAGTTGCCTCGAATTTAGTCGTTGTTGTATAAACTTTTGTGCTGTCAGTAAATTTGACAGAAGTGTCAAACAAAGTGAAAAATATTTTGTTACATTTAATATTTTAATTACACATATTTTAAATGGAAAAATGCATTTCTTCGGAATGCAGCCACCTAGCTGAAATTAGAATTCGTTGTGGATATATTTGTTTATTGAAAATTTATTTCTTTGTTTTTTAACCCCTTCAGAGCACATTTTTTATTTTTTCTTCAAGTGGTCGTAGATAAAGTTTTGTATGACACTTGTGCGTGAAGTACTTTTGCGCACGTCGTTTTTTGTAATATTTTTATTCTCACAAGGTTTTAATGTCGATTTGAAAATTCCCCTTTGGATGATTTATATAATCTGCCATTTATGATGTGACGTACATACACTAAAAGGGAAGTTAGTTACATAACGGTTGACATAGTACCACTATTCTGATGTGATGAGTATATTGTATATTGTATACCGAGTACCGCATTTATTAGTGCATCACACACACCTAATCCAATCCGGGATGCAGATGCAGGTTTTTTGTGTTTTTTTCCTGCATCTCAATTTTCGCAACTTTCGGAACAGCGATACATTAGGGAAATTAACCAAATGGCCATCCTTTGGTTGTACAGCTACAAACAGCTGTCCCTATACCGCGACCGTCAAATCATGACTTTAAATTCAGTCAATTCAAGCCCTGAAGAGGACTAACTCTCCTATAACAGGGTAGAATCAAATTTTGCTTGCTATCCGATGATGGATAATTTAAATTTCCAATCAATTAAAATCATGCTCGAACAAAAAAAAAGTATACCGAGTTGTATACAGGAAAATATGTTTCAATAATTTTCCTAAAAATGGTTCGAGTCGTGGAGTCCTCCTTATATATGTCAACGTGAAAGACCGAAATCTGGTGAATGTCGAGATACACCGGTGAATGTCAACATTCTCAACGCTGCTTGACGTATGTCCGAAATATTGTTGAAATTTTATTATTTCTAACTTACACCGGCGATTGTCGACATTCAGGATGCTCTCATGGTGTATGTTAAAAAGAATTTTTTTTTTATAAAAACAACAACATAGGTCTTTATTTATTAAAATAATATGGGAAAAGGACTTTGTTGAACTCAAAATATAGAATGAAATATAAAAAATAAAACAATATCTTATTTATTGCAACAACTTAAACTACCGTGGCACTTCGAATTGCAGAAAAGCTCCTTACAAATTACGGGTGAAAAGCTGCTTCAAGGTACCAGATATGAGTCGATTACTGAACTCTCTGCCATTATCCGAATGCAATATAGCGGGAGCACCAAATGTTAAAAAAATTTGGAGAAGGTGATATGCTACTTCTTCCGATTTCTTGCTTTTTAAAGGTCGTAACTGGACAAATTTGGTTAAATGATCTTGATATACCATTATAAACTTGTAATCGCCATCACTGTGTGATTGCAAGTCTATCAAGTCGACTTGACATCTAGAGTTCAATTCGGAACTGAGCATTGGTTTCACAACAATACCTTTTTTAGGCGCATTATGTTTCATTTGACATTGTTTATACACAAATTTAAATACAACATTACAACTTCATAAGTAATATTTTTGTATCTAACTTGCAATTCTTTAAGCATTCGTGTTCTTCCTCCATGGCCTGTTCTTATGTGAGTTTCAGAAAGTATTGTAAAAAACTCATTATTAGTGACATAATACTGGATATTTGTTTCTCCTGGTTTTAATGGCACAATTAACTTTTCTTCATCAGTAACTTTTAAAATGTCAAAACGTTTTAAACGTCTGTAGTCCAAAGGTGTACTACGCTAAATTTTAGCAGAAATTACTCCAGATTACTCCGATTTTAGAGTACTTTTCTTGTGAAAAATAAAAACAATTGTCTTCTCGTTTACTTCCAATTAAGGCATGTAACTTTTCAAAAAACTTATCACGATTCACTGTAGTAGCCTTTAAATACAAATTATAATTTCTAATAAGAAAATTAAATTAGGTTAGAAAGCGCTGTCAAACGTTGCGTTAGATTGACGAAGACAAAGCTAACTGAAACAAGGGGCTGGAACCGTCTAAAAACTTGTCGCGACCTGCAGTTTCCGAGTTTCACCGGACCTCATTTGTGTTTGTCGACATATACCGGTGAAAGTCCGAATGTATAATAGAATTAAGAAATGTTTGGACTTTCACCAAGGCATTTGACATTTGTCGACATCCACCGGCGAATGTTGACATTCACTACTTTCGGTCTTTCACAGTAACATATACATACGTAATTTTTATGTTTAGATTTTAGGCTTCCACGTATAAATATCCTACTTATTGTTCATTTTTATTCGCTTTTTTATGTAGGGAATAAGATTGTTCACAATTTTTTTATACAAGCAGAACTCAAAGAGCGTTGAGGACTCCCATTACGAGCTCTCTACGTTGTGCTTGCAAGTTGCATCGCTAGCTCCAGCGGAATTTATTCGAAAATATGGGAAAATTTGATTCTTGTGCTCTAACTTCACCTGGTCAACTTTAGGAGTTGAAATAACAGAGAAATATTTTTTTGAAAATAAATTATACTCTTTATACATTAGTCTCTCACCGATAAAAACATTTCAAATTGATTCATAAATACAATTATTTCTACTCCATTTTTATCCAGCAAGCTTGGCTTACGTAGATAAATTATGTGAAGCTCTGATTTATCTCGAAATTGCAAGCAGTTTTTCCAACTTCCTGTTAATTACAAAAAGAAAATAAAGTACGACAGTAAATGAGAAAACAGCCAAATGGAAAACGCTATTAGGATGCAATTATACACAATTCCGTTGTTCATTGCTACCGCATTTGACGTCGTGCAGACCAGTAATTTTTAAATTTCTCAACCCCGATTACATAGTGCTGTTCAGCCGTTACCTTTTCGTCTTACAACTATTTTATTCAGGGAATTTTTGTGGCTCATTATTCACTTCCTCCCAAATTTCCACTAAATTTCTAAACATGCCATTTCCTTGTCGCATTAGCCACTACAAAATAAAACACTAATTTTTATCAAATTCCCTTTCCATTTTTGTCTGTCGATGTTCGAAATTTCAATTTTCGAGTGGAACTCTTGCTTTCCTCTAACTGCCACCTTAAAGGCAACATATATTTATATTTTCATTTTTATGTCTGGATGCTCTGCTTTACGTCATAACGACAAGTTTAAGTTTAAGACAAGTTCAAGGCAAATTAAAGGCAAGATCCGTGCACGAGAGCCACGAGAGGAGACATCACCGCCACTGCCGCCAAGAGCTGCAAACATCCTCAGACCTCTGAGATAAGTTACTTCGTCTTATCTTTAGCGTGTGTGAGCTTTGGATTTGGCGTGCTAATTATTACAATTTGGTATTCTCTTCGTTTGATTTTTTGAAATATTCAATTCATGCTGAGTTTCAAATACTACAATAAATAATAATTTGAATTCTTTGTATTGCCTATTCAATAGTTATTGAATTGGATAAACGTGTTCGGGAATAAGTAGATTCATTTTATTAATTTTTTTGTAACTTAACGCTAATTTTTACAAGGTGTTTCCAGCTTTCCACCTTTTGCTTCTGGTTTTACTTGCTTTGTTTCGATTAAAAAGCTGGTGGTGCCCAATTTAATATTAGTTGTACACCCCATCCCAGTGATAGCGTATAAAATAGTTTAATTGGTGCCGAATTCCACTCCCTGAGGTGGGGAGCTCTAGTCTGGGGCTGTTTAGGTTACACTTTAGTAACTGAAAACGTTATAAAATTAACGATAGGAGAAAACAATTCAACAACAACCTCACCAGAAATAAAAACTTTTTCTGCAAAAATCTATTATACTTGAAAAAATGAAAATAATATGGTACCATGGGACCGAACATTAACAAAGACTATGTTTATGTACGATGAAGTACGATGAAGTACCATGTACCATAAGTTGGAGTGCGTGAACCCCACACACAATATTTACAAAAACAATTTATGTTCAACAAAAGAATTTGTTCCTTTTTTATTAAGGGAAACTCAAATGGTCCGGACTAATTACATTTATTGACCTAACCATTAAGCAAATTACTTCTAATTTCAAATTTGAATCCATTCGAGGTAAGTACTTTTGAATAACCGGATATCCAGTTCCAAATCCTAACTTTATTAAATGAAAAGCAGCCTTCAAATAAGGCGGGCGACTGTTTAGGGACCGCTAAGCGACCAACTTGTCTCAGGTTTAAATTGTGAACGTCGGTTCTAAATATAGTTTATTGTACAAGTACGGAGTATTTTGTGAAATTTGATAATATAATACACATTCATGTACCTTGCGACTATATAATAGAATGAAGTGGTTGTTCTTCTTCTTAATCTACGAATAAATGCAGCTGTACTGAATACGCTGTAATCTCAGTACGTCTCTTTTTAACTAGGCCCAAAAACCAAATCACAATAATTTAACTGTTAATACGAGTTAATACCCATTTTTGAATTTTTTGTAAGCATGGTCCGTCTGTTGTATTTTAATTTGAAATTAGCAAGGATGCGATGAACGTAGATATACTAGAGACAACAAGTCATAGGCCATTGTGAAAGTGGGAATGTATTGCCTCTGGTAAGAGACAGAGGATGAGAGGTTTTTCTGTCGATGTCTGTGTCTATAGCATGCGCGCCATTGGAGAAAGTCAGCCAGAACCTCTGACTTTTTGTTTCTAGCTTACAGGTTTACGAGTTCATGGTTTCTCGAGTCTATCTGTATACAAAAGGTATCGCTAGTGCGACGAACGATTATGGTTTGGGACAAATAGCGTAAATCAGTTAATGATAAATCCTAAATTTTTTGCACTACCTTTCATATTAATTTTCTTACCGATTGGCTTTCCAAATCAAAGTGCATATGACTCATCACTATTAAGTGATACAAAATATTGATTGTACATAGATATTAGTGACTTTAAATCTCAATTGAAATCATTGAATACAACAGAGAATCATCCTCATAAAAATAAAACTAACAGTGTTGCAATTTCTAATAAAATGAATGTGTATAAATTATAAAGAGAACTGACCCAAGTAAAGACCCTTGAGAAACTAAACTATTGGTTTTTTTAAATGGAGAAGTCAGAATACAGGGCTTTGAGTTAGGCCATGAGTGCCTTCTGGGAGGCGAAAAATCTCAATTATTAGGTTTAGAAAATTTGAATGTCTGTTATAAAATAATAATCTTTGAATAATGAAAATGAAGAAAAATCATTAAGATGAAAGATTGAGTTATATACAAATTGAATATTTTCTTCTGTAACAATTTCCTACTGTTAATTGACTTGAAATTTCTTTTCAAAGTCCACCGAAAAATTAAAAAAAGTTTAAGATTGTAAGTAACTTAAAGAAGCTTGAATAGAAGAAAAAATCAAACATGAAAATGCTTGAATTCGAAAAGTTAAATATTTAAGTTTTAAAAGTTTAGATCCTTGAATACTTTGTAATAAAATTTTGCATTAATTATTTTTTTGGGAGTGTGGAAATTGTAATTATGTTTTTGTGCTGTTCTCTTTTACCACCTATTTTTGAAAAGAACATACTACAACAACAAATTATTCTATTGACGGAAAAAAATTCCTAATAATATAACCTTTATAAATTTCTTATAATTTTTTTGGTACATTTTTGGTGAAATATTTACAAAAAACTATCTATATTTTATATACAAAAATATAAGAAATCAATAGCAAAGATTACAGAAAAAA
>CAJUYI010009096.1:0-10344 GCA_910591695.1 Galerucella pusilla | reverse complement strand
ACCGTTCACTTAGAAGCCACAACTACTTCCCTGGCTATATGCCACGATGGACATTGAATTACGGGGTTGGGACATCTGTAAGATGGAACGAACGATTCTGGTTTTAAATTGTTCCAATTTAAAGTATTTCATGAAAATTTTTATTTTTATTTTAAAGCAGTATACTATTTTTTTGGCATCCGCCGTAAGAGCATTTGGTCAGCTCATGCTCGCTCGCTTTGGTTTTGATGATATTTGATGCTGCCAGCATAGTTCCAGGCTACATGAAGTCACTCATGGTCAAAAGAGTGTTCAAATTACCATAATATTCGTTCAACGATAGCTAGAACGGTTCTATCGCCAGTTGGAGCAAATTTTATTTATAGGTACCTCTATTTTATCAAACATATCCCATAGCTAAAGTTATTACTTTTTGAGATACTTTCATTTTTCTAAGCATAGTATAATTTAGGTTTATTAGTATACCATCTCGCAGCGTAAAGGGGAGCCGTAAAACACTAGCACCCGCCTTGCAAGTTCTATCTATTCTATCTATCACATGTTTTTTATACAGGGTGTTTTCAAATGACACTTACAACGTTTGCATGTACATACCTTTCGTAAAATCGGACAAAATGATTTGAGGATTAAGGGGTCCAGCACATTTACTTTTCGAAATATAGGATGTTAAAGTTTTGAAAAATTAAAGGTTTTAATTCGATAACTTTAAAATGGATAGATAAATTGATTCGACATTTGGCAGGTTGTTTTTAAATGTAAAAGGGTAGGTTTTGATGGTAAAATATTTTTCAATTTTTGATCTAGTGGTGTACATTTGGAAGAATATGTTACCTTTCCCTTCCCATTTTTCACGCCGCTGACATTTGAAGCAATTTTTATTCAATTTTGTATTCCTCAATGGTTTTCACGTGAAAAACGAATAACCTTTACCTATCAAATATTTGTTTTTTTCCAAGATATTTAATGATTTTATGAAGTCTGCAAGATCACTTTTTAATAATTAATTTTAAAAAAATGTTCTTGTATTTTTTTCAATAACTAGAAAGTACTTATAGTTGGAATATGTAACAGAAACTAATTTATGAAACAGAAATGCATCTAAAACATTCCGAGAAGATTGTTAAAAAACATTAGTCCAAACTTGTGATTTTATTTAAAAAAAAAATAGAAAAAATCCATGCAGCTACAGCAATTATTTCCAGGAATCGCAAGTGTTTCCAAGGTATGCGATATTCGATGGGAGAACGCTGCAAATGTAAATGCAAAGGTAAAAGGACAAAATTTTGAACATCTCTTGTAATTTGTTGGCTGCTTAATTCATTTATTAATAAAATTACAAATTTGGACAAATATTTTCAACAATCTTCTCCGAATGTTTTAGATGCATTGCTGTTCCATAAATTGGTTCCTGTTACATATTCCAACCATAAGTACTTGGTAGTTATTGAAAAAAATACAGAAAAAATTTGTTTTTAAAAACTTTATTAAAAAGTGATCTTGCAGACTTCATGAAATCATCAAATATCTTGAAAACTACAAATTTTTTGATGTATAATAAAGGTTATTCGTTTTTCACGTGAAAAACATTGAGGAATACAAAATTGAATAGAAATTGCTTCAAAAGTCAGTGGCGTAAAAAATGGAATGGGAAAGGTAACATATTCTTTCAAATGTACACCACTGGATCAAAAAATAAAATAGTTATTTGTTTAACTAGGCAGCAAAGTAGTAGATTGACTGCGTAGGCTGAATTCATAGCCGAGCGTAGCGAGGCTAGGAATTCAGTTAAGGCAGTCAATCTACTTTGCTGCCGAGTTGAACATATAATTTTTTCTCCAATTGTTCATAATGATATCGGAGGATATTGTATTTGCAAATTATCTGAGGAAAGAAAAGGTGGCCTATCCGTTCAAAATTGTAGTAATTTTACCATCAATGTTAATAACAACTAAACATATGTTTTTAAATTCTTGTTAAACGTGTTATGTAATAATTGCTAATAAATGTTTAGGTCAAATGTTTTATTACAATTGAATATAATCACTTTGCTACCTAGGCAGAAAAGTACCCACTTTGCTGCCTAGGCAGGAAAAGTAATACTTTGCTGATTGGTATGTGTCAGCAAAATTAATATTTGCTGCCAATCGGAGAAAAAATATTTTTCCATCAATATATGCCACATTCAAAAACAACCTGCCAAATGTCAAATCCATTTATCCATTCATTTTAAAGTTATCGAATTGAAACATTGAATTTTTCAAAACTTTAACACCCTGTATTCCGAAAAGTAAATGTGTCCAATTTTACGAGAGGAATCTAGATGCAAACGTTGTAAGTGTCATTTGAAAACACCCTGTATTTTGAGTCATGTTGTTTAGAAGTCTCACAGAGACAGGCTTTGGTAGTGCTATATTATATATTAATTTTGTAGCCATAATTAAAACTAATAAAAGTACATAAAGGTCATAATGACAAAACTGTAAATTATGATTTCTCATAATACGCAACCAGGTGTTTGTTTTTCTACCTGCTAATTGGAAAACAATAGATAATGTTACTGCGTGTTTATTCATTGCATGTCAAATAGATAGTGAACGTTTGTTTATAATGGGTAAGGAAGCTATAATATTTTATAATTCATAATTTTATATTGAGTGATCCACCACAAATTGTCTTTTATAAACTTAAAATATTCGATAAACACCTGTTACCTTGGGGATTATTGCATTCCAATATTCTATGTACTTGTTGAAATAATCTATAATATGTTAGAGGTACAAATTTTCACACATTTGAAAGCAACTATGAAAAGAAAAGTATTTTTTTTAGGTTAATCGGTTATTAACTCTACTTTATTCAAATTCGATTAGCTTGTTGGAGCTCTTAATTATGAAGAAATTTAATTACTCTTCTAATTATTTAAAAACGTAATTATCTAACAAATTTGCATTCATAATTAACTGGCATATTAACTGCGATTTACAGATATAATCGTTCCATATAAATATTATGAAGAGCGATGGGGCGATTTATAGATCAATCTGTAAAATGTGATTCTAGGCTTCGGGCTCTCGTGTCTAACGCCTGGCAACAAGTTTTTTAAAATCTGTCAAATTATTTTCAATTTATTCACATTTTCTTGGGATATTACTACAGATAATTATTGTTTATGTAAATTTTTTTTAATTGTGGTCTTTGAAATTATAATGATGATCCAATTTCACGATAACAGATTGCGAAAGGTCTATTCGCGACATACGATTTACACAAGTACGACAAGGAAAATATCCTCCCCTAATCTCACGCGAGATTCTTCAAAACTTTGGACTGTAAACGTGTTGGATTATTGAAAGAAAAAAACTTGTTCTATGACTTTTATTGAAGACCTACAGAGACTAGTATTTGTGAATATCAACATAATTTAAAATTAAGAAAATATTTATTCTAATTCAGTCCATGGAGACTCGTGCACGGCCTCAAGAATGACTACTGGAACCAACATATCCAAGTGTTTTTCAATAAAATCATCTGCTCCTTCAGCGTCGCTCTGAATTGGACTGTTCAGAGTAGGAGCGACGAGCGCGGCGACGCGTTGCGATTACTTCCCGCGACAGCGACGGATACAAATCGAATTGATTTTTTGTGGCGACGTACCAGCGATCAGGCGTTAAAATGAGTTCCACTGAGGAGGATGTTGCCGAAATATTAATTTCAGAAATTCAGTCAAGACCCCCGTTATGGAACACAAAGTTGCCTTCGTATAAAAATAAAAATTTAAGAGATAGTGGGAGTAATATTAGGAATATCGAGTAAGTTTCTTTTTTATATTAAATTACAGTATATTAAATTAGGTAAAAAACACGAAGTATAACCTAAAAATTTTTTATTTATAATTATTTAGTATTGAAAAATTTGTATATTCTGGTCGATAAAATATTGTTTAAATGTATATCGTATCTCTATAGCTCTATTAGTTGCTCTATTGTTCCGAACTGCTCTTGCGTTTAAATTTATGTTGTTTTGTCTATTTTCCATAATATTATTGTAATCTGTATCAGAATCTCCATCCAAGTCCCTGATTAAATTGTGGAGTATACATGCGCATTTGATGACATTTATAGCAGTTGATTGTTTAAGTAAAATACTTGTATCCAATATTCTGAATTTTTGATATAATATGCCAAATGCATTTTCAATGCATTTTCGAGCACGTGAAAGACGGTCGTTGAAAAGTTGCTTTTCATCATGTAACATTCCATTTCTTGGTCGTGGATATGGCCTCATTAGATACGTTTTTAGCGGGTAGGCCTCATCCCCTATCATGACATTTGGCAGAATAATATTAGAATTTGGTAATGCGCTATCAGGAGGTACATTCAGTCGATTTGTCTTTAACAAGTTATAAAGTGTCGAAGACTGAAAAACTCCACCGTCACTTTCAGATTCTTTTGAACCCACTTCTATAGTGATAAATTTCTTGTTAGCATCGGCAACCCCTTGTAGTCCGATAGAATAATATTTCAAGTAATTAAAATATGTTGTTCCACTATTGGGGGGACATTTTATTTGGCAATGCTTTCCATCAATTGATCCGAAACAATTTGGAAAATAGTGTGTTGTATTCTTCAATTATTGCTTCTAACTGTTGTTGGTTAGGAAATGGCATATATTCATCCTGTAATTTTTCCCAAATAATGAGACATGTTTCCTTTACGATCTCAGAAACTGTGGAATATCCCATTCTGAATTCGTGTCCCAAATGTTTATAGGTGGTTCCGGTGACAAGGAATCTGTAAATAAGTTGAGTGAGTTGCAAAAGAAATGTATAAAACAATAATTATTTTATTTAAATTTTGTAAATGGTTAAGAAATATATCGATATTAAATAAAGTATAGTATTGCTTAAAACTAAGACATTTAAAATTATTTCAGAGGAAGCCGTAGCAGCTCGGTGGAAAAATAAAAAGGACACATATCGCCGTGAGTTGAAAAAACTTCCAGTGTCCCGTTCTGGAGATGGAGCCAACAGCAATTCAAGTGTCCCGTTCTGGAGATGGAGCCAACAGCAATTCATCTTCTTGGCCATATTTTGAAATGATGTCTTTTTTAAAAGATCTAATGACTCCGGTCAGCAAATATGGAAATCTATCTTCCTCTCAGCAACATGATAATTCTGAAGTAGAAGAAGACTTAGAGACGCATTCAAATATTGATCCAACATCTCCGGGACCGGCATTTTCATCAGAATCATCAGCGTCACAATCTGTGCTCAGACCACCATCCGCGACTTCTTCCACTACAAGCAAGGCCAACAGAAAAAGACTGTGTGACACGAGGGACGATAAATTTCTTGAAATAGAAAACAAAAAGTTGAAGATATTATCCCAAACATTAGCACAAGATGCACCTGCGCCAGAATGTGAGGATCTGAATTTTTTTTAAAGTCTCATTCCATATATGAACAAGTTCCAACCCGTTCAGAAATTAAAGATTCGAAATAAAATACAACAAGTTATTATAGACGAAATGTCGCAAAACGAAACTGTGAGACCTGCAGCACCTGAAAACCAACCAACACCACTACACCACTCATCATATTCAGAGAGTCCATCATTCCCAATCTCATCGTTTTCTCATATTACATTCTCTACATTTTTAGGAATTTATTATGTTTGATTTTTTATATAAATAGGTACGTAAAAATGTATGTTTTCTTTTCTTACCTTATAGTAACAACAAGTCGCTCTGCAGGTGAAATGTAGCGTTTTTATACAAAGTTTGTTACTGTTTTCTCCAAGTGAGGACCAACCTTTTCCAGTAAGTAATCAAAAGTTCGGAAGGACATTCTCAGGTAGTTCCAAAATCGGTCTGGATACATTCTTAATTTATAGTATAAATGGTGGAATTCACCAAACAAATGCCTTTATTTATGGGGTGAATTCAGACTTTTCTGTTTAATCGGCCTATATGATATGGCATGTCCAGTAAAAGAAACAAACGAACTGACCGAACTGTTCTTGTTGGAGCCATTTTATGAACTGAAAAAAAAGCGTGTTGTTGAATATGCAACGCTCCAACTCTGAAACAGCATCGCGTCGCCCGCCGCTACGCTATCGCGACGTGACGCTCGTCGCTCCTACTCTGAACAGTCCTTTAAAGCCGTTGTCGCTCACGCACAGAGGTACTATTTTCTCAGATTTGGACATATTATAATCTAGAAATAATTTTTCACGCAATTTTAGACAGTTTTCTAAGAGAAAAATAATTACGTGATATTTGCCAAGGCCCCCCCTAACCCTAAGTGAGATTTGGAAAGATTTAGCCTGATCCCCTCCCCCTCTAGAACACCTCACGTAATTGTACAATAAAGGTGGATATTTTTTTTAACCGGTTATAGTTTATTCAACTTAATGGTATTTGATAATCTCTCATTTAGGAGGAAAAAAAGTGTACAGAAATGGTCTTCACATATCCTATTAAATAAAAAACAAAGGATGTATGATAAAAATACAAAAGGATATATATATTTGTGAATTTGATCCTTTTTAAAATAATTTTAAACAGTCCGCCACTGGCGATCTCTTCTGCAACAGCTATTGGCCATATGATTTATTGCAATTGGTCCATTAATTTTATGATTGCGGGCAAAAGCTAAGACGATATACCTACTTTGAGACAAACTGTACAACGCGAAATTATAGATATTGTAAAACGAGATGATTTATTTAAACAACCACTGTTGATCTTGTCTCTTTAAACGAATGTTTTGTTATTTGCTATCCGTTTTTACCGGTAAATGTGTTTATGAAAAAAAACTACCGACTACCGAGGTCTGATCGTTCGAGTAGTACATGGCAGTTATATCTAATTAATTCGTCAAGGTATTTTTAAACTTCCGCTGAAGCAAGAACGGTATACAAAAACGCCTTCGTTTTGTAAAGGAACATTTTTATTATTCTCCACAATAACAAATGGCGGATGGTGTAGCAAAATATGTATCTGTAAATAATAAAGGAAGGCTAAATCTTATTTGCAATTGAGTAAATTATTAGCATTATTTGAAATGATGAGAGAATTTCATGATTTTAAAAATTTATATTTCATTTGAACAAAGCAGTCGATTGTAGGGTATCTATTTTTAACAACAGCATTTCGATTTAAATTATTATTTACATAAAGTCTTACGTGTTGAGTCTTATAGTCCAGGAGCCGGTCATGTAAAACTCGTGGAATTTGTTTCTATAGTCGGGGAAAGAGGCATTTTAATCCGATCATACTGTAAATATATTTGCAAATTATGTGTTTTATTCGAGGGTTAAACTGCTGGTGAAATTTTGTACACTAATTCCACTTTTATAAATTCTTTTTTAATATTAGAAGAAGCAAGATTTCTGGCTCTAAGCAGTCTAAGCATCATGTTCAAGAAATTACATATTATGTACAAATTGCGAAAAGTCTATTCCAGCCATACGATTTACACAAGTACGACAAGGAAAATATGAGAAAAACTACTTGAAAGAGAGAGAAGAATAATTGTGCGCAGTCAGCTGTTGCCAAATGTATTTATCTGTAGTAGTTATTCCCAATTTTTGTCGGCCACAATGTTAAATACCAATAATTGTTAAATCGAAAGCAGTGTATAGATTCTTTTTTTTAATTTCTTGGGAAATTAAACCACAATATTTTTGAATTCTTTATTTCAACGTTTTGGTAGCGTTCCAGCTACCGTTGTCAAGAAAAGATAAGTAGAAAATTAATTTTTTATCCCTAACTGACACAACAGAAAAAAATTTGACAACTAGACAATTAAAAATTATTTTGAAGTTTAAGACTGCAAAATTTTTCTATCAAATTTTTATTAAGGTCCATTCATAGTAGATCATATCTGTGGCAAAATGTGAAATGAAACACTTCATTTTATGACATTCCAACGATATGATAGTCTACTAGAAATGGAAATCCAGTGCACGTTCCAGGAACGGTTTTTTATTGGGATAGCGCGTTTTTTTCGCTTATATTGGAAATGTTAATAAAACGCGTTTCTTGATAGTTGGTGGTTTTTTTTTTGTGTTGTGTTGTGTTGAATTTGATGACCCTCTTCCCAAGCATGTTTGCAAATAGCTGACTTAAAGAATTCCCTATCTTTGATATATTTTTTGTGTTCGTTGATTCGTACTTTCAATGGTCTAGATGTTTCACCTAAATAAAATTTGTCGCATTCGCATGATATTTGATATATGCAGTTTTTTGAAGATTGTTCTTCATTCTTCATCCCTACAAATTAACTTTTGTGCAGGAGTAAACAGAAGACGATCCAGATCGTAGAATGTATTTCTGCGAAACATTGATGAATAAGCTGAACAGAAATGAGATAGCTCGTGGTACCATTCTTTTTTCTGACGAATCAACATTCACATTGAATGGAGAGGTAAACCGACAGAACTGTAGATATTGGTCAGCAGAGAATCCTAATTGGATGCGTGAGACACATACTCAGTACCCTCAAAAGGTGAACGTTTGGGCCGGTATCATAGGCGACCATATTATTGGTCTTATATTTATAGATGGAAATTTGACAGCTAAAAAATATGCTTAGAAATGAAGTTATTCCTGCGTTGGCAAACATATCCCAACGCAATAGATTCTAGCTTACCGAATGAAAATGTTTAGTTCCAGCAAGACGGGGCAACACCCCATTATGCTTTAATGGTAAGAACTTATTTACATGAAATCTTCCCCAATAAATGGATTGGACGAAGAGGTACTATTGAGTGGCCAGCTAGATCGCCAGACCTTACGCCGTTAGATTTTTTTCTGTGGGGTTATCTCAAGAACAAAGTATATGCAACACAACCAACTAGCATTGTAGACCTCAAAGACAGGATAACTACAGAAATACGAAATATTTCACCTCAAACTTTAAACAAAGTTAAGGAGGTGTTCAATAGGAGACTGCTATTGCAACAACTAGGTGAAGAACATTTTGAGCATTTATTTTAATGTATTAAAATCAAACACATCAGGTATTTCATGTATGTGTTTAATAACTGTAAAAATAAAAATTTCACCCTGTATAATTCATAATTGACCATACATTATTTAGTTTGTTGGAATCGGTTCATTAAGAGGATTTCAAAAATATGCAAATATACAGGGTGTTTCATTAGAAAAAAACAACACCGACTATGGCATACTTGCGTGAATCACCCTGTACATTTACATTTATGTTCACATAACGCACAACTCAATTCAAAAGTTGACGTGTCTCGGCATTTTTTATAATTTTCTAAAATAATGACATAAAGAATTTTATTCCATAAGTGGTTTCCACACTGTATATCTTTCCAGTTCATAAATTTGCTAAATTGTTTTTGATATTTCTCTCTCGAAACCTCAGATAACAAATTTTCGGTTGCAGCTCGGGCCTTTTCGATATATTTTCAATGTCCGAATTGGACAACTCAAAAATTGTACACGAATAATAAGAAATTCACTATTGGGTTGAATTGTAAAGAAAAGTTGACAGGTCATAGGTAGCTCTGTTTGACATTTCGGTGCGGAAAAGTGCCATATCGTGTACTTTTCGCATTATTTTTCCAACGGTTATCAAAATAATTGCTTTGCGTATAAAAATTTGTGTAGAAAAGCGTGTTTTGCATAGTGGTTGTAGGAAAAAATATTTTTTATATTAGTGTCTATTATATGTAAAAATATCTCGAGAAGCTTCAAGGAATTTTCCCAAATATGTTTTATTTTAACTATACATTATGGTAAATTCATTAATAATGCTCTAATTTTCTATTAACCTACAAAATGTGAAAACGTTACGCTACTGATTTGAGGTCGAATGTCAATTTTACAATTTTCTACAGGATATTATATTCCAAGTTATATTCTTTGTTGAAGAGTTAAAGTTGTTGAAAGATATTGACAATTTGAAAATAATTTACCGAATCTGATAGTTCCATTGGCATTAGTCTAAAAATTCAATAAAATGAAGCAGGTTTTGAAAAACCACAATTGTATTTCTTTCATTGGTTTACAGAACAAGCAAAACTTCCCATCAAGTATGTTATTTTTCATTAAAACAACAAAAATATTTCACCCTATCACACTGTATAATTCTTGACGATACGTAAATTATAGATGATTCCAGATCTTCAAATGAAGTTGCCAGTGTACTTTTCATACAACTTTGATGGATGCCATTTATCTTTGACACGAATAATTCGATACGGAACCTGTTCAATGGTATAGAAGATTCGAGTTACCTACTCATCTCTAGAATTGTCTAATAATTATCTTTCATTTCCGTTGACGTTTAGATTACTCGATATTTATCCA
>CAJUYI010009095.1:0-10346 GCA_910591695.1 Galerucella pusilla | reverse complement strand
ATACACTACAGTGTATTATGAACCATAATTCACGACAGTTGATATATGGGTACCATATACCTTTAGTTAGGAGGTAAAATATTGACTTATTATTAGGTGGTCGTGGACAAATACAATTTATTCACAATTAATTTATACATGAGAAAAAATTAATTTCTCCTTTTTTGAATTGTTAGTAGGTACCTATCTATACTTTCCGTCAATTCTTAATTAAAAATTCCAATTGCGAATAATTATTCAAGTTAAGTATCATCATTTGACTATGCCTATTTCACAATCGTAATTGATTCAAATTGTCAGATTAATTTCTAAGATTACCCTACAGTAAAATTATACGATCATTATTGAAGTTTATAATGATATGTAATTAAATTTTCTATAACGAGCTTTTCCGCCAATTACGTATTATACGTATATATACATACATACGTTGAATGTGTTACGAAATTTAAAAGAGTGTTTTTGTTATCTTTACACCTTTATCATCTTAAACAGTTTATGATTTTAAGTATCTCATTATTCTCATACTAATGAAATAAATGACACTTAATGGGAAACACTGCAAGGTTATACTACTCAATTAGAAACGAAGTTAAAAGTACCAACAAAACCGATTCATCTAAAAAATATTAATTTCAACATCACTAGGTATAAGGGAAAACTAATACAATATACTATATGAATACTTCTATTTCGTATAGAGCAGTAATTAATTAGCAGTTTGGTTTTAAAGTTATACCATACCGGATATATTTTCAAAATTTATAGTCCAATTCTATTTATCTAGATTTCGATCTATATATAGAGTATATAAACGATCATTAAACCAAAAATCTATTTACTGTAATGTCATTTAAATTCTAAAACTCAACACAAAATATTAATTATATTTCAATTAGTAGGTAGATTATAGCATGAATTCATAAAATCCATTACAGAGAGAATATTTAAGTGGATGACTCTAATTATTATTAAATGAACAAATCAAAAGTGGCCTTCGCTACTTTATTATGTGTGGGATAAAAACACCGAAATCAGTGGCGTAGCTTGAGGTGGGCCAATCGATAGCAAGTAATTTTTTAATATAGGTATAAATAAAACCATCTACTAAGTTATTGGGGATTCTGTCACAATCTGGGCTGGTTAAGAAATTGAACTCTTTATCACTACTTTCAGGCTTTCGGATTCATTTGAATCCATTTTCACGCTAAAATATGAACAAGTTCTAATATTGAGAGGTGAATATTAGAATTAATTTAAACTTACGTGCAAAGTGAGTAGATTAAGTAATACATTTCAAAAAACATGAATACATTTTCTTCTAAACGTGGTAGTTATTTGATTACATGCATTTGATTTGATTTTAAAGCTAAGTTATAATCTATATGAAGTCGGAAATGAAGACCCAACATCTTCACCGATTTGGAAAAATTTGGTTCAGGTACTGCCGGACATTGATTTGGTAATGGGGCGGTGCTCCAACTTACTCAAACCATCATATTGTATTGGCAGGAGCTTGTAGGTTTGCTGGATCAGGATATAAGTTGTCAAATATTTTGGAGCAGTTCTGAATATTTATCTTTATTCTAGTTGCCATCAATGGAAAAGGAACCTAAAATATGATTACCAACAGTTCCTGCCCAAACATCAACTTTTTCAGGATATAGTATGTTCTTCTCTCATTCAATATGAGGATTCTCATGAGATCAATTGCGGCCATTTTGAAACAAAACATCTTCTGATTGGTTCACATGAGCTCCGAATTGGCATCATTTTATAGGGATGTATTTTACTTCACTTTAATATTCGAAAAATTGATGTGTGTGATGTAACTTTGAACAGAAGGGCTGCTTTACGACCGGCCTTATGTGGGTTTTCTTGTTACTCACGCATACCTGATATCCCATTTCGTATCAGCACTCACTACATTGGTAGGTAGCTACTTTTTTCATCTGTTGCTCATGACCAAGTTTGCGAAACTGCTTTTTCATTTTTCTAACCGTTCCTTGGGATACAGGCGGCAAATTTGGAAATCTTTTGTGAAATAGGCGGATTTTTTTTATCAGTAAAAAGGAACGCAGGAATGGTTTTTGCTTACTTTCTTAATATCAAGAGCCAAATGTAAAATAAGTATTGAGTGTAATGTAACAGTTTTGTGAAATAAAATAATTTTCTTTTTTTAATGTTAATCTCTCTAATAAATCTGATGAGACTTATATTTCCGAAACAGTTAAAGATAGGATGCATTGTACATGAATTATGTCTAGAATTTTCCGAATATATTAATAATATTAAGGGAGCTGCATTTGAAATAAGAAAGTCGGTGTTGTCCACATGACACACATAGTGTTTATTTTGGTTAATGTCTAAAGATGTTGTGTTTTCAATTTAGAGCAGGAATGGCTTATAGAAGGGAACGCCGAACCTCCTTATCGTTACTTAACGGAAGGGGGAGGTAGGCTCCACCAACACAGTGCCAGTAAACTCGGTGTATTCTCAACTGAGTAGTGCTAGGACTGCTAGGTGTTAGGTTGGGTTAGGTTAGGTTTGTGGTGAGTGGGTCTATAAGGTCCTCCACTGCGACTCACAAGAGTCTATTGTGGCTCACAACTATTCAGATTTCACCAAACAAATTCAGCTTCTTAACAAAGCCGATTATTTTATTTGGTGAATGATATTTCAGGTCCGAGGGCGAGAGAGAGACCCTGCCAAACATCAGAAACCTGATTCGGGCCGCGGCGGGGCAGGCACAAATTATATGCTCTGCTGTTTCATCATCTTCCAAACAAAGACGGCAGGTCGGATCTTCCGACAGTCCAAGTTTCAGCATATGATGATTCAGATGACAGTGGCCTGTTAGACAACGTAGGTCATGCCTGCTATGGTCTAACATTTGTTTGGAGACATACTTCGAAGGATGTATGAAAGCGTTTGAATGAACCAATCCTGGTAAATTATGCCAGAAGTCTAAAGCTCTTCTTGCTGTCCAGGTATTTAGTGTTTGTTTGGCAAAACTTATGCGAACCTCCTTATCGTTACTTAACGGAAGGGGGAGGTAGGCTCCACCAACACAGTGCCAGTAAATTCGGTGTATTCTCAACTGAGTAGTGCTAGGACTGCTAGGTGTTACTATGTGTATATGTTATCTCTGGGTGCTACTACGAATGGCAGTTTCAGGAAGGCCTCTTATTAGGTAAGTGTGTGCACTGATGGGGTCCTCAAAAAAGTTAGTTTCAATTTCGTTGTACAGCTCGGATGTTGAAAAAGGCAACCTTTTACGCTACCCGATTATATCAGCGTGGTACAACTCGGTAGTCTCCTATCAAAATAAAGATTCAATAATTTAGATTTTTATCCATGTGCGAATATCTTCATTCATCAGTCATAATTTTATTGACCCTTTCGAATAATGTTCAATTTCAAGTAAATCCGAAAGCTTGGAAGTGGTAAAAAAGTTTCATTTATCCACCAGCCCAAATTGTGACGGAATCCCCAATGATATATATACTTGTATCTGTCTGTAGAGTAGGGAGGGTGAGTGTAGGCCCACAACACTCAGGCCACATGTGACCCATTGTACATATTCCCGAGGAGTTGTCCTCCTAGGTTATCGTCCATTCTGTCCTTCCCAGGAAGGTGGACAGGTCACTAGGAGACATCTCCTTTATATCGGCAGGTGTAGGCCAAGACTCACCGAACATACACTCTCTTATTGGCGATAGCTCCGGACACTCGCATAAGACATCCTCACACATCCTGCACTAGCCCCATAGAATGGAGGTGTTTCCTTAGTTGACAGTGGCCAGTTAGAAATCCTACTGTAATGATATACTTGGTAGATTGTTTTCTATATTCAATCCAATAATGAACTAGAGTGCATGGAAAAACTTATTAATTAGGTAAGAACAGTATTGGCACTCGATTGTAGGTTTCTGAACCATCAGACCATTGGGAAGATCAAGTCCTGGGAGACTTATATCCAGTGTGATCAAAGGAATGCAAAAGCCAGGGTGAGAGTCTCGATAGGTGATATTGCATGGGACTAAAGAATCTCAAAGCTCAGCAGCTACTGGATACAAGAGAAAAACTTGCCTTTCGCAAATCATTGTAGAAGTAGGGGAAGCAGCAAATGCTTCAGGTCTCAGTAAATCTTCACCCAAAATAAAACGTAGAGCTATGATAATACGAAAAACAAAAAAGAGGAAAGAAAAAAGAAGAAATAGTTTGAAGAAATACTCACAAAACATTGAAGGACTCCCATAATTTGAAATTTGGTTGTAAAGAACTCATTTTGCCACTAAACCAATAAAATGATAAAATTTAATTTCAATGTACACAAATAAACAATGATGTGTAACGCTACTGCTTTCTATATTTCAGTTATTAAATGAACGTTGCCTTCTTGACATACCAAATTCCGTTTTTAATCATGGCCGCCACATATTAATAATTATAATACCATTAGGGATTAATGGCTTAAATATATTTTGTTTTACTTGAATATCAGTTCAAAATGTAAGAGCCAATTAAAGAAAGGGATTTTTACTTTTGTTGTATTTAGTTATAGTAATTTAGGAAATTACACACTTCACTGAAACAGTAGTTGGGCATTAAAAATGTATTTAGCTACCAAGTATACTTGAAATTACTCTTGAGAGGCGTATTGGGATAATTATTAGAATATTTTTCAAGGTGGTATCGTATTGGATTAAAATAAATTGTAGGATGTACCTTTATTTCTATCAATAATCTCCAATGAGGCTAGATTTAAAATGCTACCATTAACAACAAATGGTAATCGTTTGGCTCATCAATATTAATTTGCGGCCATTTCCGGTCGTATGTCCACATAAAATTCCGGATTCCGGTGTTCCGGATTTCCAGCAGTGATCGTCCCAAATCGTCCTCGTTGTCAAATATTTCACTTACACTCTAGTGAACACATGTAGAATGGACCCAAACGCCAACAAACAATTTGTCTCGTTTTGTCGATGTTTTTATTACTCTACTTTAATACTGGGCTGCAAACCAGTATCGTGCCTTGACGTAATATTTTAAACGGATTAATAAATAACTATGAAACTCTAGGACGACTGAGATCTGTATATTGATGTTTTATCAATCAAATTCATGACGAAATAAGTGATAGTTTCAACGATTGAAATTTTGAATGCTGTCTACTTGTAGATTGATAATACAGCGTTGCTGAAAAGTTTCGCACCAAGGGATTATCTTTGAAACGGATAAAAGGGAAGTTATGAGATTATAGGACGATGAATGCATATTTTAGAGTAAATATCAAATGTTTCTGACGTCAACGTTTAGCGTACGGCCACCATCTTGAATTCTTTAAAATGACAACCTAGGTCATGTGACCCATCACAAAAAAAACTTATTTTTTCCCTATCCAAAAATAATCCCAATGTATCACTTTACTACATAATGTCCTATAAAATATCGTTTTCATTTTTGTAAATTAAAGTGTACCGTACCACCTACTAATTATTTGGACTTGTAGGTTTTCAAAATAAAACAAAAAACAATATAGTAGGCATTAAAAACGTCAACCACATCATCAGTTCATTATTTATGTACAAATTGTCAAAACTGATACTAATTTCAAATGAACACGAAATTTAAAAGTATATTAAGAATAATGGCACATTCATCAGAAAAACAACGCATCCAAATCTTAATGTTAGTTGGATATGGTGATCGCAAACGTATCCGTGACGAAGTAACTCATCTTTTTAACGATTTAAATCCTGAATGCTCTCCTATAAGTAGATCTATCGTGACGGGATTAGTAAATAAATTCAATGAAACTGGTAGTGTAAAATATATTCCTAGGTCTGGTAGACCGAAAAGTGCAACTAATGGAGGTAAAACTTTAGATGTTCTATTAGATCAAGTATGGACAACCTTTGACATGTTGTGGGCCAAACTTTAGTGTGCAAATACGTTCGCGGGCCGCATTTAAGAGTAGTACATTTTAAAGTAGTGTTGTAGTGCTAATAATTTTTTGCGATAGATATCAGACATGAAATAATACGACAATGTTATTATAATATCAATCTAATAATTAGATGTTCAAGGAAACCCTAAAACATCTTCAAGTAAATTGACAAGAAATCACGATATTTCTAGACAATCTATACAAACTATTCTGTATAAAAATAACTTTCATCCTTTTGAAGTTCAAAATCTCCAACAATTGGGCGAGGATGATTTTGATAGGCGATTACAATTTTGTGAAATAGTTACAGATAAAATAAGGATGCAAAACAATTTCTAAGATTTTTTGGTATTCAGTGATAAAGCCACATTGTGCTTGAACGGTTCTGTTAACAGACATAATTGTCGTTATTGGTCAGATTGTGATCCGCACTGGATGGAGGAGGTTCATACACAGAGTCCACAAAAAGTAAATGTGTGCATGGGCGGGTTTGGTGAAAAACCATTTGATCGGTCCTTTTTTTATTGAAGGATATGCTGACCGGTGCTAAATATCTTGACTTACTCCAAAATGAAATTATACCTGGAATAAATCGATTATTTCCTAATATGAACTTATACTTTCAACAAGATGGCGCACCTCCACATTATCAAAGAGACGTTAGGCAATATTTGAATACAATTTTCCCTCAGAGATGGATTAGTCGAAGAGGTGCAATTGAGTGGCCGGCAAGATCACCCGACTTGACACCACTCGATTTTTTTCTCTGGGGCTACCTGAAAGACCGCGTTTATGTAAACAGACCAACTAACTTAGCGATTTGAAGGATCGCATACGTCTCGAAATGCAGGGAATTACTCCACAAATAATCAACGATTCTATTCGTAGCTTCGAATGGAGATTGTATCATTGTCAACAAACAAATGGCCAGCATTTTGAGCACTTATTGTAATGAAGTATTTGCAACTTACATAATTGTTCAGTTTATAAATTTCTGTGACACGCAGTTTTGACTAAAATTATAATTTTAATATTTTTGTTAAATTTCTATCATAATATCCGAGTCAAGTTATCCATTGGGATTATTTTTGGAAAGAGAAAAAAAGCTCTTTCTACGACTGTGCGTTTTAACTCACTTTCTCGCACTAGTGCGGAAAGTAAAATCATGCAAATTTAGACCTTATTAGATAGTTTTTTACTTCGGAAGTTATAACTATTGTTACAACAGGTAAATAAATATTCACGAATTAGTCCATCAAATGAAATCTACATCTTTTCTAGCTTTTTGTTGCATTTTCAATTTTTTGAAAATATTAAGTAATGAAGATATTTTGATATAATCCTGTACATTCTTTAAAGTAGTGTCACAAAACAACTATCAAACTACCCTAACTCGTAAAGTGTCTTTCCCGCCCTTGACCGCTTGCCCAAACTCCGCTCTGCGTCGTTCAGGTCAACCGCATTCGCGTGCGGGAAAGTATCCTTTCCGCACTTGTTAGGAAAATCACTATTTTGTGATGGGTCACACGACCTAGGCTGTCATTTTTTTTTTAATTTAAAATGGCGGCCGTACGCTAAGCGCTGACGTCAAAAACATTTCATATTTGCTCTAAAATATGCAGAATAGAGTCTCATTCATCGTCCTAGAATTTCATAACTTTCCCTCTATCCGTTTTAAAGATAATCCCTTGGTGCGAGATTTTTCAGCAACGCTGTGTAAATTTAATGAAATTGGTTTGACTCACCAGAAGATGCAGCTAAAGAAAATTTAACGATACACATCAACAAGTGAATTGGCAAGGAAAGAAATCATTGTATTTGTAGGAACTACAAGTAGGTATATGCAAAATAATTTCCATCCGTACCTATAACTTCTTTGCTAATATTGGACAATCATTTGCCCAAAAAATTATATGTGGTCTGAAAACGGGAAAATTATTTCCAGGAACTGACAAAATATCGGTAGCTACGCTTTATAAATTCAAGGATTGGCTGGCCATTATAATGAGTAGGTATCTTCTGTAACTTCTTTGTGGCATTACTTATTCTTTTTTCTTATTCTTTTGGGAATCAAACCACAATAATGTTTTTTATTTTTTATTTCGACGTTTCGGTAGCGTTCCAGCTACCGTTGTCAAGATTAACTAGTAATAAAATTGATAAAAAAATGTTTGGTCCCTATCTGACACAACGAAAAAATATTATTGATTGTCTAGTTGTCATATTTTTTCGTTGTGTCAGATAGGGACCAAAAATTTTTTATCAATTTTATTACTAGTTAATCTTGACAACGGTAGCTGGAACGCTACCGAAACGTCGAAATAAAAAATAAAAAACATTATTGTGGTCTGAATCCCAAAAGAATAAGAAAAAAAAAATAATGAGTAGGCTAGTAAATTTGTATTTCATAACAGGGATAGTACCATGCTGGATAAAGAAAGCAGCATTGTTGCCATCAAAAATATTTTCACAGTACTCAGGCTGTTTTCCTAGCAAAACAATGGATAAGTAATTGTAAATACTTCAGATTCAGACTTGCCCTTAAAAACTGTGAAGTGTAATAAATAACAAATGAATTGCGTGATTTTTGATAATGATATGATTATTATATTCTCAGCACCAAGAAATTACACGAATTGAAAAAAAGTGGAGGTGTTTTCCGAAATTATAATTCACTACGTATCTGAAAATGTGCTATAATTCAAGGATTATTCGGTATAATGAAAATATGAAACTTCATAAATAAACTACATAGAAGTAGTAAAGCGTGAGATTCGGTGAACCGGAAGTGTTAACTCTTCGTTATTAGGTCCACGCTAAAGCACCCCGGGAGTAATCCGACAACTCGCCGAACGCAGTGCTGTCAACAAGAAAAAATGAAAAAGGTAGTTAATACATCTACTGAGAATTTTTTTTACAGTATTAACACTATTGGCAACGTCTTATTTCAGTATGGTTGTCAATATTTTTCCACTCATAGTAGGTGATCATTTCACGATACAAACTTTTTAATAGAATGTACTTAAGCCCTTGCTTTCTCCTAAAAAATAATATAACGCCTCTTTGTACCTTTATTCCCGTATTGTGGTTTCCAATCTATCTGTTCTATCGAATTGGTTGGATGAATATTGGTGGTTAATTGTTTATTTGCTGCTTAACAACTCATAAGCTTCTATTAACTTTATGCAAAAGGAAAACTCATACTAAAACCGTTAAAGTATGAAATCCGTTATCCTATAGAATACCAAGTTATTCCGTGAAATAACTGATTATGTCCGTTAAAGTATAATACTCTCTTGTATTCCATGGTTTAACCAGTTATTTCATAGAATAACGATCTGCGGCCCGTTGAAGTGTAAAATAATATATATCATATATCTCGCAAATGTTCAGATATTCAAACAAAAAAGATAAATGTCCGATAAATCTGTGTGGTTTGCCGTCCTTATCCCAGTGCCTGAAGTTGACAAAGGAAAGGGTGATGTTAAATCTATTTAAGCTATCATCATAAAAATAACCGATGGAGGATTTTTCCAATTGGGCACAATAAACAGCTGTATAAAACAGTTATATTCCCGATTCCTCAGTTCAGTGTATGCGAAAAAAAATTATTTGATATCGAAGAAGTACCGGGTGTAGAAATATCCCTCCGGTCGGTTGCCACAGCTCAAAGTTTGGGTACTAGTCAAGGATTTATAAAGTGTTGGTGTGAAACCTAGAGTTTTTTGTTTTAGGAATAATGTTCCTTGTAATCCCAAGTGTCATTTCAGTAATCCTTGTTGTAACAAATGATTTTGTTGTAAGTTTCCATGTTTATCATTTGTTTAACTTCATTTTTGATAAATTATCAATTTATTTCACACATCAACGTCTCTCATTAGTTAATTTATAGAATACCTAGTTATTTCATAAAATAACTGGTTGAAGTGTTCAGTGATTAATATATTACACAGCTTAACGGACACCATCAGTTATTTCATGGAATAACTGGGTATTCTACGAAATAACTGCATTATTACTTTAATGTCCATTTCTATACATAAGATATGTGGTGTTGTTTGAGCATGTTATTATTGTAAATGAATTTTGATTCGATTGCTCATTTGTTTGTATATTGGACTCTACTACTGCTGCTGATATTGTTCCATGACATTGATATTTAAATACCTTCGTATCGAACTAATACTTTGAAGTGCCCATTTATGGACTCTATACTACAGTGTCACACATCAAGCGTTTATGGTTAAGTCGAGCATAAATACTTTTTTGACTCCCGATTGTTTCAAAGTAACGCTACTGACATATGCGGACGACAAACAGTATTAGCCGGGGCGAGATAACATTCTCTCCCCAAATGGACATCTATTAATACTTAATCATTTGCCATTAC
>CAJUYI010009094.1:0-10348 GCA_910591695.1 Galerucella pusilla | reverse complement strand
AGTCAGTGCGATATATGTCACTTTCCTATGTGGTCGTAGGAAAATGATATTTTTACGTCGATAAAGCAATTAATAGTTGATTAAAATACAATATAAACACACAGCCACAAGTAACCTTATGCAATACCGGCCATATTGACATAAGTAAACACAAGAGATATGACATCACACGTATCATCGGTTTCGTTCGGAAATCCTCTGGTTGTGGTCGGAAAGTGCATTGAAATTTGAATGTTATTTTAAAATTTTGGAGTAATTTCCAATGGAAACTGGTTTATTTCCTATTATTAGTAATTTTTGATATCATATTTACTATTATGAATTAGTATCCAAGCAAAATATGAAATATGCCAATACTCTATTGAAGTATTTGTGATACATTTGAGCGAAAGCTTACCATAAATCATTGAAACTAATTGATTTTTGATGAATTTTGGTGTTTGTCTTGTACGTTTCATTTGACTTTGACTGAACCCATTATCAAAAATTTTTAAAAAAAATTCTTAGAGAGTTAATAAACTCATTCCTTCCATATCTATCGTTATTTCAGGCATTTAAATCAATACAGACTAAGTTCCGATGTCCCAAATGGAACCCCGTAATTATGCTAGAAGGTTTGATTGGTAACTCTCATAGAAACGTTTCTATTTATCGAAGCACGACAGTCAAAGATATACCTATATATTCATGCTAGTGTAACTGTAGACATACATGAATTATTGTTCGACAACTAATTTGTCTTTAGAGATGGTTGGTGCGGCTGCTTTAGCATCAGTGTCTCCAAAGCATGATCCAAACAGTTTAGTGAGTAAATAGATCGAACTAAATTTGAACCGAATAGGATTCAGGATAAATAATAAGTTTAAATGGGAGCAATGCGGGAAGAGGGACTTGCTGTTTGGAACATTCTGTTTGGACCCAGTTCTAAAAGCTCCCAGGTAGTTATTATATTATTTTTTTGAGATAATTTGCTTCAGCTAAACGAGAAAATACGAACTTTATTGATTATCATCCAGACGTATATTGTTCGTATATCATAATTCTATCAAAATTCAAATGACTTGCAAATCTTTGAGAATGGCGAACGGTTTTGGCATTGTGAATAGAGTGAGTTAACTTCGGGTCTTTATTAGATACCTAGTGATTGATTGTCAGTGTTAATTTATTAGCGCAATTTCGATCCATCATTGGCTCTGACAATCTTATACAAAAAACAACGAGAGATCAATTCGCTCAGGAGAAACGAAAACAGCATGATAAAGCTGTCTATAATCAATATTAATGCTACCACCAACCATCTCGAGGTTAAAAAAGACAAATAAGATTGCCACTTTGAATATATTGACTTTATTTGGGAAACAGATTACGGAAGTTATGGCCATTAATGTCATTGCTTTATTGTTAATTGCTTCAATAATATCGTATTCTTAAGGTTTGAATGCTTTTCACGCCTTTTTCTTTGTTTTGATAAGATTTTAGAACTTCCCTTAATTTTTCGGAAAATTCGGCCTCATTCACTTTACTCTGTTTCTTCATTAAAGTCAAGATCTGGTACACAATTCCTGAAATAAGTTAAAAATCTATTACTACAGTACCTATAAGTCTTTTCATGTCACAAACGTGTTTACGGTTTAGAGTTGGAAAGATATATCGCCTACCAAGAAGAAGTTTTACTCTAAAATTCATAGGTGTAGTGTACGGACGTAATGAAATTCTTGTAGCTCCAGTTCATTTAAGTTTATTGATTAAATAAATTAAAGTAAAACGAAATCCAATAAATACACTTTGTAGGTAATCGATCTAAAAAGTAAAAAATAATGATTTAAGAGAAAATTAATGTCCTAGTGGGCAAAGCGTGGGGTGGGGTAACAATTGATATCGAGCACCCCACGTTATTACATTAATTTTCTCCTTAATCATTTTATTCTTAAATTATTTTTTACTTGTTGTACATTCACTTCAAACAAAATCTAGTTTATGATTTGTTCTTCTGTACATTTATTCGCGAATACATCATTAAACCTGTTCTGCTTTGTTTACTGCTTCAAGTATTCCACTTTCTCCCCATAATATTTCGGGAACTATGGATATAATAAGACAATAGCTAATGAATCTCCTTATCTCTGGTTCCGTTTAAAAAGGAATTCGTCGAAAACGATCTTTCATGAAACTTCTATTCTATTTTGCATAAAAGCCGATTAAATTTCCGGTGTAGATGAACCCTAAGAGACTTATAAATACATATTTCACGAGCTGTATGGGGCTGGTCTTTGTTTTAGCTCACTCACAAACACTTGTTGTTTCGTAGAGCTCTAGTTTTACGAAAAATATTGTACTTCTATTAGCAATGAAAATACCAAAAGTGCTCTATACCTTGATTTTAAGCTAGGAGGAGCATTGTGGAAAACATCAAGCATACCATCAAAAGTTTCTGGATCCAGAGAGTGTGTTCAGGTTTTTTTACTAAAAATTTTACTTGGAAACTCATATTATTAATGAGAAAAAATAAGCATCTGTATCTATATCTGTAGAGTAGAGAGGGTGAGTTTAGGCTCACATCACTTAGGCCACATGTGACCCATTGTACATCCTCCCGAGGAGTTGTCCTCCTCTAGGTCATCGTCCATCCTGTCCTTCCCAGGAAGGTGGACAGGTCACTAGGAGACATCTCCTTTATATCGGCAGGTGTAGGCCAAGACTCACCGAACACACACTCTCTTATTGACGATAACTCCGGGCACTCGCATAAGACATGCTTGACAGTTTCACCTTCCTGTTCACACATCCTGCATAGAGGTGTGTCCACTAACCCCATAGTATGGAGGAGTTTCCTTAGTTGATAGTGGCCAGTCAAAGATCCTACTGTTAAACTAAGGTTTTTTTCTGGTCATCGCCAAATATTTCTTCGGCGCCAGCTTCCCAGGGTCGCCCAGGGTGATCCTAGAAAGACTGCATCCTTTGATTTCATCTCATCTCTTAATGGATTAAGCATGGGTGTAACGTTTGGCTAGTTCTGCAATTGTCGTTAGGCCGTAGGTGTCACTGGGACCTAAACTATTTAGTCCAGCCGCTTCCCTGGCTAAAGAATCGTCAATGCGATTACCTTTACTCCTGTCGTTCCCTTTAACCCACCTCAGGATAATATTGTTATCTGCCGAGGCGTTAGCTAAATCTTGGTGGCACTCTAGTACTAGCCCCGATGTAACACGTTGTCTGTTCAAGGCTAATAGTGCTTGTCTACTATCCTACTATCGGTGCAGATTGTTATGTTTTTGCCAGAAATCTTTAGGCTTAGTGCTCTCGAGTAAACTCTACATCCTGAGCCTTTCTTCATTATGAGCAATCTGTATATATGCGTATTACATTTGCAGTATCACTTCATATGGAAATTCTTTCACAATATAATTATCTTATCTCATACTATGTATCAATATGTGTGAAAAAAATTTATTATTATTATTATTATTATTATTATATACACATATGTCATTGTTCATAATGTTATTGTTCATTTTTTTCTTGTATTGCATTATTGTATTTTTCATGGTCATTGTATTGAGTTATATTGTTATTGCATACATTTTACAATCTACATTTTACATTTTATATTTGTATTACTACACTATTATATTGATCTTATCTACATTTTCTACTCAATATTTTATTTTTCTACATTGTACATATTCATATTCACATTTTTATATTCATATATTTTTATATTTTTTTTATATTTCACCTTACAATACATGTTACATTTTTCTGCGAAACAAGTGCATGCACTTATCGCAAGAGACTTATATTCACTTCCATTATGTATGATTATCCAAATTTTTGTATTTATTTATCTAGTGAATAAAGTTATTATTATTATTATTATTATATCTAAATAATGATAAAGTCACATTTTTCAATATAGTTTCATGTTTCCAACTCAATTGCTCATAATGGCGGCGATAGAGGTACAAGAATTGCTTATTTAAACATGGCGATTTATAAAACAACAATTTTATCCCAAAGAAATGCCTTAAGCAATATTTTATTCTAAAATGGAATGATATACGATAAGTGTTTTATAACGAATAATATTTAGGCACTATACAACTAAAAAGAGTTTTATAATGCAAGACAATTGAATGCTATATACTATTTATTATACTACATTATACAGCTTCATAAAACAAGCTCAAGTAACTGTTTTATGATGTTGTAGCTGTTAGTTATATAGTATAGAACTCTTATACAATAGGTATAAAAGTTTTATAAAATGATATTTTTGATATTGTATAAACTTGCTTATAAGGTATTATATAATTTTAAAAGAAATTATCGTATAATGCGTTATAGCATATATTGTAAAGAGTAATTGAATACAACAATTTTCTTTAAAAAACAAAATTATCGCAACAAAAGGCTTATTGAAAACAAAAAGTCCTTAAAACAACGCTATTCGACTGTTATGCAACAATTCAGTTCTCTTAGAATTCCATTTTGCTAGTTGGGAAGTATCAAAAGAGCTGTTTAAATCCTGCGGCAATCTGACCAATCATTATGCAGTAGACTTAAACTTTAATTCAAATCGCTCCACTTAGTTTAAAAACAAAGTTTAGTACAGAAAAAATCTATTATAATAAGCTTAATCCATCGGTTTTAGATTTAGAATCGATTAAAAACACTTTATGTTTTGTTAACAATGTTTCTCGCTTTCTAAAATCCATTGAAACTGCCGAACGCTCACTCGTCATATTTAATTAAATCCCGTTTCAAACATAACATGAAAAGCAGAAAATTACGATTATTTTTGTTATTTCACCGACGGAACTTTTCCGTACCGTTGGAGCAGTCGGGTTATTTATTGGAAAAGTTATAGATGATTTTTTTATATCTGCATAATATAATTTATAGTTTTCCGGAAAAGCTGTGAAATAAAAATAATGGTCTATCGTCTCTTATAATTTTATTGTTTACTTCCAACCGCGCCCAAGGCCAGGAAAACAAAAACAATAGTATATTATCCACCAAGGTGGTGAAGACTATTATTATTGACCGAGCGGAATAAGGTGCGAGATTTATAATGTCTTCAACACTATGGTGTATATACAATTTTTCCCACTACTTGTCAAATTTAAGACAAAAATTGAAAATAATTCACAAACGCACCTCGAGAGGCGTTTACTCCGTCGTCTGACTGACAAGTACACTGTCAGTTTTCGATATACAGGGTGTCCCAAATAAGAGTGACTGATTTTAAACATAAATGCCCAGCTTATTAATTGCTCCAAAGATATGGGGTTTTCACTAGTTTCACTAGTTTATCAAAGACATTTTTTTAGGCTTGGCTGGCATTTCATCCCATCAACACAGGGTGTTTTACTAATGTTGGTCAAATTCAAAGGAGCAAATATGTATTATTTTAAATGGAACACCCTATAATTTTTAATCTCATTCGAAAGAGCAATCATTCTCCTTTCCAAAAATGTATAGTTTTCAATCTTTTGTTTCATTAACCACAAAGATATTAGAGATTTCATGTAGTAGTACATTTTTAATTAGTAATTTCATATGAACGTATTTTGATGCCTCAAATCAACTTATGCTGTGACCGTTTGACGCATAACAACAAAATCAGCAATTTTGACCACCACATTATTCGTTAACAGCACGAGATTCATTAAAAACGTTTTTGAATGATAAGTGGATTGGTCGAGCTGGACCGATTGAATGGGCACCGCGGTCACCTGAATTAACTGTCCTACAATCCTAAGCCTAACAATTTAGCAGAACTAAAAAATAATATCAGGAACATTATTGAAAACATTCCGCAAGAAATGTTAGAAAATTCATTTGAGAATTTAAAATTTCATTTACAGTTATGCATAAACGAAGAGGGTAGCCATATGCAGCATTTATTGTAACTTTTTTGTTCTTCCTTCTTCATATGTATTGAATAATGTTATCATGTTTTCTTACTAAATAAACTGTTTGTCAGATTTGTTGGCAATTATTCACGTAATTAAAAATGTACTACTACATGAAACCTCGAATATCTTTGTTGTTGATGGAACAAAAGATAGAAAACTATACATTTTTGGAAAGGGGAATGATTGCTCTTTTGAATGAGATCAAAAATTATAGGGTGTTCCATTTAAAATAATAAATATTTTCCCCTTTAAATTTGACCAACATTAGTAAAACACCCTGTGTTGATGGGATGAAATGCCAGCCAAGCCTAAAAAAATCTCTTTGATAAACTAGTGAAACTAGTGAAGACCCCATATCTTTGGAGCAATTAATAAGCTGGGCATTTATGTTTAAAATCAGTCACTCTTATTTGGGACACCCTGTATTATGAACGTACTCGTTATGTCATCAATCATTTTTGGTTGAGCTAATGGCATTTTCATTCAAATAATTTTATCTTGATAGGTAATTTCAAGCAGCATGTTAGAGACAATCTCCTGGGTATACAAAATTATGTTGCACAAGCTTTTGTTGAACTACTATCCCCGAATTCTCAAAATATTTGAACTTGTCCATTATTGATCTAGGTTAATAATAGAAAAAATTATTAACCATAATAGAGAAACTCAACTTTTCAGTTGGCTAGAAGAAGCAATAATTGTCAACTTCACAGCTAGTAGTGGAGGAAAAAAATAGAATATGTTCTTAAATTTCACGGAATCATTCTTTGGCAGCTTCAAAATATAAAATTGTGAGTGAATGGAACGTTTTAATTATTATAAATAAATGACTCAACTGATTTTTATAATTTTTTGTCAAGTTGGTATACTTTTCTACTTTAAAGTTGAAATATTTTATTCATTTTTCAATCCCTCAATGAGAATAAAAATGGCACCAATAAGTAACATTTAACTGAAAACTTTTCCTGATTATCTGAAGAAAAATCAACGTCTTAGAAGGTTTATAAATTTCGGCAGCAAACACTTTAACACCCCCACTTGGAAATACTCTGTCTAATCTGCGTTGTAAAGCAAACAAATAAAAGAGTCAACAAAAAGTTATGAATATTAAAAGGCAGCCGTATTTTCATTCGAATCTTGAAAAAAATCATTTGCATATTTTTATGTACTTACATGAGTAACATTTTGGAGCTCCTTGAGGAAATTCAGAGAGTATATAAAATACGATTTGTCTCCCTTGTTTATTATTCTTTGAAAATATTTCAAGAAATGATATAAATATAAATGAAAAAAATAATAAAACATTTATAAGTGACATTTCATTACAAACCTAGCCCGGACCTTCCTACTGGACACTCAGATACCATCTTGGTACAGTACATTCAACAGCCTCTTTGGTAAGAGTCATCGTTTGGTGACGTACATTCGGGTTTTGGGTATGTCGCTTATTTTATTTGCTATTTTGTCATATAGCTAACCTTAATTTTGATAAATAAAATCATCAGGATCGTATTCAGTCAAATTAGAAAAGGTTATGGAATCAATAATTACCTACCAGCTTCCTTTGTCAACTGGAAATACTTGAGAACTTTCAAAATGCTGATGTTTTTCCGTGTAAGTATCTTAGTACAGGGAATGAAGCTCAAAAAAAGGTAAAACCTCGCAATTTTTTCGTCCAGCATGGATTGACTTGAAATTTTAACAGGAGGTAGGTAATAGCCGAAGGTTCAAAATCTATATCGAACCGAAGGGCGCTAAACGGTTTTTAGGGTTGAAAACTACCCTTATTTGTCAAAAATCATAAAATAACATTTTAAATCTGAAAATGGGTAAGATTTGGTTTGGATAAGTTGAATAATGATTGTTTTGAGCTTTGGAATACAATTTCATCAAATTTCAACCATTAAAAAGCAGCCCCTGTTACAGCTTAATGTAAAAAAATCACGAATCCTTAAAAAATGATTTCGCCTCTCATTGATTTGCATAAAAATTTGGGATTAGGCTCAACTCACCCTCTGCTCTATATATCATGTCATGCCGACGAACCCTGATTGTTTCTTAGGGGTGAAAACTACCCCTAAATGTCAAAAATTAAAAAATAGCATTATAAATCTTAAGATAGGTGAAAATTGGTTTGAATTAGTAAAATGATGAATTTGTTACATTTCAAAATACAATTTTATACTTTTTCAACCCTTAAAAATCAACTGTTATTAGTGTTATATGTAAAAAAATTTTTTTTTGCCAAGAGAAAAATAATTAATGCTAATAGGCATTTGCTCAATAATTCTGTTGTAAAAAAAAATGTGTCACGTGCATTAAGTAACTTTTCAACCTTTAAAAACCACCCTTCACAACACGAAACATGTCGTATACATAACGCCCCACTGCGGAATAAACCGGTTTTGTACATTATTATGCTTCCAAGTGTACTATACTATACTATTGGAATTTTTCGAAAAAAAAATCGATTGGTTTTTTTAACGTATTTCCTTCATTTTTGATGAAAAAAAGTTTATTCAAAAACGATTTTGTGGGGTTTTTCAAGAACTACAAGGATCTGTAAGTTAAATCTCTTTAGACCCTTCAGTTTTTAAAAGGGGTGAGTTTAAAGGGCTAAAAAAAGGTGGTGCTCGTGCGTAAATAGACGTTTTAAACGGCTATACCTCGTCAAATATTAACTTTACAAAAAATCTACTTACAGGAAAATTTTTGTCATAAAAAAGCTACAATTTCGTTATTTAACTTTGCTTGTACCTCTAATATTTTCGGAGTTATTTTGAAAGAAAGGGTAAAAAATACAAAATTATGAAAAATAACTTTTTGCTTTAAGCCATAATTTTTCGAAAACTATGAATTTTAAATTGGTTAAACTTGTTGGACATATTAACCATACATGTACAAAGAGAATTGCACAAGGGTAAAGATCAATTTTAATTAGGGGGGTAGTTAGGGGGTTGTTTTCACCGATTTTTTTGTATAAAAAATTCAGTACTGACATTATTTTTGTCATAATTCACTCAATTTTGATGATACAGACCTTTTTTTTAGAAGAAAGGTCTAATTATGCTCTTTGAAAAAGATTTTATGAGTTCTCTACGAAAAATGCATCATTTTTTCGGTATTTGACTTTGAATCTATCACATTTTGCATTTGGGAAAAAAAGCTAATCATTGATGGGCCATATCTCGGTTCCCATTGGTTTTAGAGAAATTATAAAAAAGGTTTTTGCTTGTTTTTTTAAAAGCTACAATTTTGATTTCTACAGTTTTTTTTGATAAAATGCATACTTTTCGAGTTATCCGTGAAAAACATATCAACGTCGATCTAAAAAGCGTTACTTTCAATCACGAATATTGATTTTGCAAAAAAAATTTATGGAACATTTTTTGCTTAGAATTACTTTTTCAATCGATTCCTGTGGTTAAAATGTTATAAAAAAATTTCACCCTCGAGATGGGGTGGCAACCACCCCCAAGGCTTTAGCGCCCTTGGGGGCTATCACCTACTTTCTGTTAAAATTTCAAGTCAATCCATGCTGGACGAAAAAATTGCCAGGTGAAATGCTTCATTCCCTGTACTATCTAGGCATATTTACTTTTCGTAAATAATAATTGACAGTAAACAACAAAGTACAGCCCTGAAGAGAACTGTCGGTGGAACATTAGAAAAAGACGTAAGACACATTGTCGATACGAAAGGTACGTCAGCATCCTATTTTGAATGTTGTTGAATGTGATTTTCTAGGAAAATCAATTTCTTAACCATCTAATTCGTTCCATATTCCATTAAATTTATAATTATCCAAAAGTTCCGACTTCATGAAAGTTTCCGTTCTATATTTACCCCACTAATTAAAATCCTCGATTACGGTGGCTAATAAAATATAATGAATGACCAAATAGCTGAAGTGATTGTCCGAACAATTAAATCAGAATCACAGTTTTTGACGATGACGGCACAAACGGGCCAGAAAATTGATTTTCATTGGGTCGACACAACGGGCTTCGGTGGAAAAGCATGTGGTTCCGTGAATAGCAGAATCCAGAAACTATAAGGACCGATTTAATTATAAATTTAAATGCTATTTAGACGTTAACAACTCGAATAAAATCTAATTCGCAGTATAGATAAAATATAAATGTCAATTAAATAGCCTACGTAGTAGAATTGAAAATAATGTATGAGATGTATTATTATTTGAATGGAAATACATACTATACAGCATAGTATTTCATACAATGCTATAATATATGTTGGGATTTTTTGATCTGCTGCAACATCACTCGCTCTTGGAACTGGAAGTTATGTTTTCGAACTAAACTGGAATAATATGTGAAATTTCCCGCTGGATCAATTGCCGGAGATGGCAGATATTTTCAAAGGCTCTATCATGTCATCCATTATTCCATCCAGTGTGGACATTTTTT
>CAJUYI010009093.1:0-10351 GCA_910591695.1 Galerucella pusilla | reverse complement strand
AAAAAAAGTTGAAAATTCCGAAGTGGTTCTGCTAGCTTAACAGGGGTCAATCTGCCAAGCATGTAGTTTCTTGTCAGAGGATCTAACTCGCTAGAACAAAAAAAGCATCTACCCCCCACTAATTGTGACGGTTAAAATATAACCGGTAATTTCTAAGAACTGGATATTTCCTATTTACAATTATCACATGAGAAGAGCGGTATATTTACCAGTAATGGCTTAATTTAATATCGTATCAGCAGTGGGGACTAAGTGCTTAAAATTGGTACAATTGTCTCAGCTGGTGAATGGAGTCTAAAGTGCTAGTAAACACCTAAAACAGACATTAGAGACACCATTCGTACGGAATTCAACTGCCAATTACACCGATCATCGAATTGATGAGGATTTATGGCGATTCTTTGAATCTAAAACACCATATGTGACCTGATGGATCGATAGTAGGAGTGAAGCAATTACCTCAGATGCAATTTTTTATACTGTTATTGAAATAACCTACTTTTACTATCGAAAGTCGTCTTTTGTGCTTTGAAAAGCAACTGCAAAGTTGATGTTTTCCGCGAACTCTCATAATTTGACACTATTGGCACTCTTAAGCAGAAAGTAAGTTTGGCGCACGACTAATTTTATCTATAGATAAGAGAGAGCTAGTAGTTATTTCAATTCTTTTGTTAATTTTTGGGAAATTAAACCACAATATTTTTAAATTCTTTACTTCAACGTTTCGGTAGCGTTCCAGCTACCGTTGTCAAGATTAACTAGTAATAAAAAAAATGTTTGGTCCCTATCTGACACAACGAAAAAATATGACAACTAGACAATCAATAATATTTTGAAGTTTAAGACTACAAAACTTTGTTGTTAAATTTTATTAAGATCCATTCATAGTAGATCACATCTCTGGTAAAATATGAAGTGAAATATTTTATTTTATGACATTCTAACGATAAGGTAGTCTACTAGAGATGGAATCCAGTGAAGTGCACGTTCCATGAACGGTTTTTATTGGGATAGCGCTTTTTTCGCTTATTTTGGAAATGTTGTTGATAAAACGCGTTTGTTGTTACTTTTTTGTGTATGATTATTTTTGTTTCCAAAACATGTATAACTCAGTTTGGTGATTTTGTGTATTGAAGTGTGTATCGATTAACAACTATTCCAATGATAAATCATAAGAAAACCTGGATAAAAACTTATGATGCTATCCTGATAACGCAGGTAATTGATTATTGGAAATTTCTCTTTCTAACATTGGTAACCAAATTTGACTACATTCGGCTGAAATACTAGCTACACATTTATCTGCAATAATCAATTACCTGCGTTATCAGGATAGCATCATAAGTTTTTATCCAGGTTTTCTTATGATTTATAATTTGAATAGTTGTTAATCGATACACATTTCAATACACAAAATCACAAAACTGAGTATACATATTTCAAAAACTTAAATATTCATACACAAAAAAAAAACTATCAAGAAACGCGTTTTATTAACAACATTTCCAATATAAGCGAAAAAACGCGCTATCCCAATAAAAACCGTTCCTGGAACGTGCACTTCACTGGATTCCATTTCTAGTAGACTATCATATCGTTGGAATGTCATAAAATGAAATATTTCATTTCACATTTTGCCACAGATATGATCTACTATGAATGGACCTTAATAAAAATTTGATAACAAAATTTTGCAGTCTTAAACTTCAAAATAATTTTTTGATTGTCTAGTTGTCAAATTTTTTCTGTTGTGTCAGTTAGGGATAAAAAATAACTTAATTTCTACTTATTTTTTCTTGACAACGGTAGCTGGAACGCTACCGAAACGTTGAAGTAAAGAATTTAAAAATATTGTGGTTCAATTTCCCAAAAAATTAAAAAAAGAATGAATAATATACCACAAGGAACATACAGAAGATAGTTATTTCAATATAAACTGTAGAATGAAATATTTTAATTGACTTTCTAATATATCAAAGCATCCAACAGTATTTTCCGTAATAATTTAATGAGAAATAGGGAAATCTAAAAAATATCTGACATTAATGTAATAAGTGTTGCCTACGTACACAGGTACACGAAACTGCAATCTGGAAACTGCTAAGTACTAACAATGGCAAATAATTTTATTTTTGTGTGATCGTAGTAAAAATCTTGTGTGTATTTCGAGCAGAAAGTCCTTTGGTAGTCTCGATAGATTGTCGCGCACTCCGCTGACTTTCTTTCTCGACTGCCAAAATACTACTTTCTTCTTTTGATACACAAATAGTTATTTTTTTTTATAATACATAAAATGCACATCAATCCCTAGGATTATTAGCTCTCAACAAAAATTTACAACAGATTAACATTAGTTACAGAAGTAAGTGAAACATGGTATTGGTTTAAATCAAATTACATTATTTCTGAATTTACTGTGAAATTAAACTATAAAAGTAGATCGTCAAATTTTATTTAGTATTTGAATGGATTTCAAAAAGTCCATTAGCTGAGGCACATCGCAGTTTTCACCAAGTGCCTCTCCTATTTCATCGGAGATGTTATGAATTTGCTTCTGTAGTCGGAGCTTTCCACATTCCAATAGTACGTGACTCACTGTCAGAGGCTGATTGCAGCTGTCGCACACTGGTGCCGGGGAATGGGACATAAGATAGTCATGGGAGAATCTTGTATGTCCAATTCTGAGGCGCGATAAGATCGTTTGCTCTCTTCTTTTCATCGGGAATGATCTCCAGGAGCTCACGTATTTCTTCATTCTGCGGAGCTTAGAGTTTGATTTAGTTCAACGGTCTTGCCAGTATTTAAAGACCAAATGTTTCACGAAGTTTTTTGCATACAAAACAGCAAGCTTTGAGACTGTGAAAGAATTGAGGTCCTGGTCCTGGTCCTTGCTTCTGTGTCTGCCTGCTCGTCCCCGGGAATTCCAACGTGAGAGGGTACCCACATGAATTTAACAGATTTTTGGGCCTCTAGTAGCTGGAGAAGTTCGTTTTTAACTATTTGTACCAAGGAGTTTGGGGGATAAATGTGCTGGATACTATCGATGGAGCTTAGAGAGTCAGTAATTATTAAAAACTGCTGGGAATCCACATTACTCGCAAAAAGCAACGCTTGGTAAATTGCATATAATTCACCAGTGAAGACACTTGCAATTGGAGGTAATTTGATTTTGATAGACTCGGTAGGTGCAATAACGAATGCGCCTACTCCATTTTCCATCTTGGAAGCGTCTGTATATAGTGGGGTATATTGGAATAGTTGGGAGATTTTTTCATAGAATGCGTTTTTTATTACTCTGACATTTGTTTCTTTTTTGTCGAGTTTTAGTAGAGACGTTTCACAGTTTGGGTGATAACCACGGAGGTGGGGATTTGATGTTTACAGGAAATATATTAGGGATATGTTAAAGGTGTCTAGAGATCTATTTACTATTTCGTAAAAAGCAGGATCGGATCTTTTTTTCCTATCATAGTCGGCACGGAATCGGTCAGATATGGTGTTTGGATACGTAGGGTGGAAGGGATTTGAAGAAATAGATATTGCATATGTGAGGCTAAGGAGAAAATGTAAGGCTAAGGAGAAATAGATATTGTGTCAATACATTCTTCAATTTTTCACGATAGAAGGAAAAAAGCTATATTCATCATCAAAAATGGCTTTGAAGCTTTCAAAATATCTTCCACAAAGATGTAGACGTTAGTTAGAATTTGATATTATATGAACCAACGAGTTTATGGTAGGAAGTTGACTGGAAAACGTCTTTTAAAAATATATTTTGTGTCTGAATCACATGCGATCTACGAACACGTTATAAATTTTATCAGTTATGAAATTACGGAGCAAGATGCTTGGCAGTGGATTAAAGTGACAAAATAACGATCTAAGGTAAATGAAGAACTGTGCTTACATCACTCCTTTTATTTTCAATATTTCTTGTGATTTTTGTTGTACTGTCAATATTTTTCGAGTTGACTTAGTGAATTTTCTATTTTCTCCACTAGTAGGACTTTTGCAATTGGCTACTGCTATAAGGGTTGGATAAAATCAAATCATCAGTAAATAATGTTATAAAAATATCTAAATCTAATAAAAGCATGAATAGGTTCTTTTTTCTTTCTGTTTCCCAAAATTTGAATTTAAATATAAATTAGGAACAATTCTAAAAATGGTACCTTGCATCCAGTTGTCAGTTGGTACTAGTTGTGTGGGTAGTAGTGTATTTTATATTTTAGAGCTAATTACCTTCTCGTTTCAACTTGTTAAAAAACTTGGTCAGCTACTTATTTTGTGTAGGTAGAAATGGAAACAACTCACCTACTTCTAAGCTTTGTTAATGATATATTTTTCAATGATGGAATAAAACAACTTAAATTGTTAAAATCTACATTATATTAAATTAAAAGTTGTGACGCGTTTCGCTAACACAGTAGCTTTCTCAAACGAGTCACAACTTCATCATATGATGTAGATTTTAACAAATTAAGTTGTTTCATCTCATCATTTAGTATGGAGCTACATCAAGTATAAGCCTCATGTATTCAATATATTTTTCAAGAAAATTGTGATGTAACGTTTGAATTTACTCCAAAAACATGATTGTTAATCTCAACTGAACAGTAAATCGAACAATACCATTATAAAACGAAAATAAATAAAACATACATCACCAACTTTGGAATTTCAGTTGTAAATACGTTCATTTCAAATCTCTTAACATCCATTTAGTATATTCAAATGGGTAAAATTAAAATATAACGAATTTGAAAAATGATCGTGTGTAAACCGCGCATCATTTCTGTCCGGTCATAAATCTATCCTGGAAGGAATTCAACATTTGCAAGTTGTCAATGCATTTGCTGAAACTTTCAAACTTTTGGTCGCAACCACAATTAACTTAATACATGCAAGATATCAGAGACGTACAAATTCTCATTAAATTGTAGGTATAGTAAGTAGCAGGGTGTTCTCTCAAGATTGATTCCAGCTTTATTCCAAATGTAATATGTCAATTCTATATTAAATGCCCAGAGACAGGTGTCACCGCTGCTGTAGAATCTCGACATAGATGAACCTTTGAAAGAGCTGAACTGTATGGGACTACACTCTATCGGAGCTGAAGCAGCCCAGACGTGTCGGACCCAATATTTAATTTTTCGCTTCTAGCTTTTTCAAGAGTAAGTGGAGGCGAGAATAGCTGCATAAAGGCTGGAGTGTTATGAAAATAGGCCAATCACAATAATTATTCCATTTCCTAATAACTGCAGCATGGAGGTGTATCAAGGTGAGCAAAAACGTACCATCAGATGCACTGGAGCTTGAGCAGGAGCACAGTTAACTCCTAGTCTTCGGAGTTGCTGACCAATGAACCACCAAACCTGAGTAGATGTCAAATGTACTGTATTACTCATAGGTCACGTTACTACACACTAGGAAAAACATGTGTAGGTACTATGGAGATCTATAGACAGAAATTCACACTGATGTAATCAACTTCTGGGACAAGATCGCCCAAGGGACGATTTATCCAAGATGGATCTTCTGAAAAGACTATCAAGACTAATGAGGATAACCATTTTTTTGCATTATCAGTACAACCAAAAGCCTAAAGGTCTAAAGGTGCCAAAGAATCGGAACTTTGGCTGGTGGTACTGCCAAAATTAATTAATTAAATTGCCAAAAATCCTTTTTGGTCTTTTCTCCAAATTTCTTGTGTGTCATGTTACTTCCTAGCGCTATACGTAGGAGAAGAAACTAGGGAAGGTGGCATAAAAGAGAGAAAGATCAGGGGGAGAGGATAGAAGGAAGAAGATGGTGGAGGGTGTGTGAGGGAAGTGATTCCTAGACGGGGGTAACGGCGAGTTTAAGGTGGGTTTGGTTGGTAGGCATCCCTTTAGGCTTGGGTCCTAGTTAGGACGCATACGAACTTAAGTTTCCCATCTCGACCGGAAAAAGGCGCCAAACGACAAGAAAACATCTCAAATGAACGTTTTAGATTTATTTTTGAGAAATTGTCATAAAATCATTTAGCACACTGACTGTTTTTAACTTTAATGTCAATTATATCATAATAATTTTATATTTTATGAAATTTTTTCTAATAATCAATTCCAAAACCTTTTAACTGAAGGTATAGGTATATTTATAGGTATCATTAAATTGAGTTAGTGTTACAGACTGGAATGCTGCATTTCTATGATAGAATCAAATAATTGTAGTAGAATAGCAAAACGGTACATCTCTGGTTATTTAAAAAGTGGAATTTGAACAGTAAGCTTTGTCTTGAAGAAAAGTAAAAATAACTATTTTATTCGAATGAGAAAATTCGTTGGAAATTTGCACAAGACACACGGGAAAAAACGTATTTGAAAAATCCTTGCTAAAGGCTTAATGACACCACTTTGTACCATAAGGTTTTTACCCATTGTACAAGGCAATACGAATAGGATTGAATTGAAAGAAAGAAAAATCATTTATTTGTGATATATTTTTTTATGATTGGCTTCTCCCGATATTCCCTTAATTGTATGCGCCACTGAAGGTGGTCGTAAATATAGCAATACCGTCTGGTGTTGCCTGCTCCAGAGGCGTAAATAACTTTATTTCCAAACCCAGTCAACAGTAATAATTAATTACTTGGATTATTTTCTTCAATTACTACTGCAACCATTTATTTCATGAAACTTCTTCTACAGAGTAACTTTTAAACACAATCGTTGAATTTGCAATAAAGTTTAAAGTTATGAATGAAGAAGATTCTACTTCCATACCTTGACTTTTGCTACCGAAATAATTCTCCGGACATCCGGAGTTGTTTATGTTTAATTATGTTCTTTTCCAAATTCTGTTGCATACGGAGACGGCTACAGTTTTTTAACTGAAATATGGAAGCTTTTAAATATTACTAAATTTAAGAAACCTGCAAAAATAATAATAATCTCCCGGCTTACGCTTTAATACAAACTACAACGTCCCCTTTCTTCTTTATTCATTTTATCTTCTGTCTATTCTTATAACTTTAACTTTTAATTGGTTCCGCCAGTATCTTCTAGAATACTATTATATGAAGCATAATATATTGAGAGAAGATACCGTTTTCACTTACAGCCATTGTATAATAAACGATAGGTATCAGAAGATGGAGCGGTGAAGAATAGGCAAAAGTTTGACCTCGAACTTTGTTCAATTTTTGCTAAATGGGTTTTTGATACAGCCATAAAAAAATGTTATTTTCAATATCATGTTATCCAAATCCCATTGTTCATTGTTCCTTCGATCTATTTACATTTTGTCATTCCAGAACATCAGTATACAGGATACTACTGTCTAACAAACAATTGGAGAAGGTGATTCATATGCATGATCATATGCATTTTGCAATAATAAAGCACGTAAACAGCTCTTAGTCACCTTCTCCAATTGTTTGTTGGACTATATACCTTTTCTTCCATATTATTTACTCAATAGATTTGATGGATGAAGGTATACACTAGGTTTACTTCATCCTCTACTTTTAAGTCAAATACGTATGTAGTGAAAATACTATAAATTATTAACTGTTATTATTTTGCTTCTTTGATTATTGTACACATTAAAAAAAATCTGATTATATAAAAGTAATCTAATCTTTTATATGCATCCCTTTTAATATATCTGATTCCACTGCTAATATAGTTCAAACTTGGCGTATCAAAATTATGTCTTTTAGTCACACTGTTTGGGGTCCTACTTTTAGCGTGTAATATTTCAATTCTCCTACTCCCCTAACCAACTATAAATGTATTGTAAAAGTTTAAGAGCTAGCAGCACTTACATATGCTGTTTATATACAATGAAATTGGGGTGACATATTTTGGGAAGATTTATGTCAATTGCTATTGTACTTTTGGAGTATAAATTTTTAGATATAAAAGCCAAAAAAATGTGACACAAATTAAACGTATTGGAAGAAATATTGATTAGAATGCGAGGCTAGTTTGATAAGTGTATGACTTTTGGAAATTGGGTAGGTACTGTGCAGTAGCTTTAAATACAATACTTCTCTGGACAACATAACAGAAAACTGTGATAGGTAATGACCCAAATACATTATAATTAATCGAAAAAAATTTGTAACATATTTCAAAAGCTTGTTGCTTGGAAACAGACCGACGCCGCAAGATGAAGGTCTGTTTCTGTCGATTATTTTTGGAGTGTAAACTTCCCAAGTAACACAATAAGCATCTAAGTAGATTTAAAATCTACTTTTGTATCACACTTGAAGCTAATAGGCAATTGAAACCGTCCACTAAAGCTTCTACATGTAGCATCCATTACGTAATCGCTGCCTAAAGGGAGCGCGCGGTTTGGCCTTAAAGTATGCCAATAAAGAGAAGTGGTCCAAAAACCAGGAAGATGATCTTTTGTGTCCATCGTTATTTCGTTGTAACTTTTAGCTGCGTTACTACTTATAAGTTCGTCCAAATTTCCGTAGTTTTGTTATTTTTGATTCATTTTTATTACAATATTTTTCTCCATGATCTATAATGATTTCTGAAATATCATGAAACCTTTCAACTGAATTGAGATTTACAATCACATTAAGGTTATCAATACCGTGGGTTTTTTCTGGAATTAATTTTCATTTAAAATCCAAATTAATGTCAATACAAAACCTTATAGTATTACTTATAAATGGCACTTATTGAGGCACTTGAAGGCATTTTATGTACACACTAAATTCCAATTTCCATTTTTTTGGTATTTCGTAAAGTCATTATCTCTATTTTTTGGCTACTTTTCATGACTTACTTGCAATCATTGCTACTTAGTTGCAATATTTAGTCTTAAGCAAGATAAGACGTCTTCTGAGGAAGGCTGAAATTATTCTATGAAATAATGCTCAGAATATGCCAAACTTTATCATTTTTTCTGAAGTATATGCTTCGATCTAGCATTATTTGCTTGGTAAATTAAATGTGTTACTTGGGTTGCTTAGCCACGATGAGTAAAATGTATGGATTGGAGGCGTAACCGAAATCTGTCACCGTTATGCTGTTTAAAGTGAGGTTAGGTTGGGTTCTCCTTTTTCCTTTATTGGTTAAAATGCTGTTTAACAGTCACCACGTATCGTGTATGTAAGTATTGGGGTGACATTTACTTTGACCTTAAAGATCTATTGTGCCTGAGGAAAGTCCCAGACCCTAGTAGCTCCTTTAGTCGCATTTCCCTGAGGAATTTTACAATATCTCCAGGCTTCAGCATAGGTAAATGTCCCTCTTCTATCCAATAATCTCCTATACCTAGCTGTCACCGCGAATTATAGACAAATGTTTGAGCATTGATCAATCTTATAGTACCAGTAACTACCAAGAAACAGAGATCTGTATATAAGTTTTGATTGGGTCACAAATATTCAAGTACTTCCAGCATTGTACACAAATGGAAGTGATGTTACCTTCTGGATCGGTAATGTCGATAAAGCGAAATTGGTCTCACAAGAAAGAGGAAAGAAGGAAAATGTCAACGATTTACCTTTCTCGGGCATCTCCAGTACCAGTTTTCTTCGATAGATGAGACTAGGTGAGTCTTTTCAAAACCATTTCGTCATTGGAAGCAACATAAAAAAGGTGCAGGACATTGGCGATCAAAGTTTCCGAGGGATTATGGTAGGATTACCATATTCTATTTTTTACTGCTTATGGGATATTTTGTGTAAGAGTGGATCGCCGAATTATATTCAGTAGTAGGGCTTGCTACGCTACTGAAACGAACGAACTTACACGTGTCACATCAATTCTCTCAAAAATTGACAGACAATCCCGAGACAAAGACACTAGGTAGTTAACCGTTTCGTTAATAATGGAACAGACATCATTTTATATGATAATAAGTGTAGTAACTTCTGCATATAAATAAATTAGCGGGCAAATAGTTATATAAATAATCCATTTAATATTAGCTCTCAACATCCTTGATTTGTTGTTCTCAGACACGATATCCGCTGCTTCTGTTTTATATTTTATGCGTGAGGTGCTTCTTATTAAGCACGCTGTTATTTCTCGTGCTTTGTTATGTTATTTAAATGAATGCGAAACGGAGAATTGCACTTTTTTGATCAATGATTCCATAAATAATGTTATAAACAATGTTGATGGAACTATTTTAAAACAAAAATAAGTGTTCTTAATCCTATCTTATATTCAGGAGCAATTTTGCGAACAGTATTGTCAGTAGTAATACCCTCAGGGTCTTGATAATACCGAGATAATTTTGTCATAGAGAATGCTGAAAACGTGCTGCCTGCGGCCTTGAGCTATTATCTTTGTGCAACACGCTTGAAGGATTCTCTACGACAAAATTTTGAGTATTTATC
>CAJUYI010009092.1:0-10351 GCA_910591695.1 Galerucella pusilla | reverse complement strand
CTGCTAGAGGATTCCATGGAACTCGCACGCTTATGCAGAAAAGAAAACTCTTCCCGGATCTCCCGACGGCGTCTCCAGGTCCTTTTGAGTTACCCCGACAGAATAAAAGTAATTCATGTGAACGAAAATAACACATTCGAAAATACAGTGGAAACAGTCAAAACAGAATTTTTAAGAATTATTGATATCCTAAAAGAAAATCCCCACCCTTCATCTACCGCTACAATAAAGCGTTTCGCTTCATCTCTAAAGAAAATCCAGACACCAGCATTAAGTTTTATTATTGAAAAGGATACATACTTCTATTTCAAGAAGGAAAAATAGAGGTTTGCCTAAAGGTTCCAAACGGATTCAAGCAGGGCGTCCACCTAACTCTGAAATTGCTTTAAATACGGAAAAGAAAGCAAAGAAGAAAAAAATAATAAATAATTCAGCTCAAAATATGGAAGAAAACAAACCAAGCGCCAAAATACATTAACCTGTGCAAAGCTAACAATATTATCGAATTTTGCTGAAATTTTGTATAAATATTGGGGAGTTCTTTTCAGTATTGTAGACAAAATTTGGCCCAAATTTTAAATAACATTTTAAATTACTTATTATAGTTTTGTTTACCTTCGTTATATGTTTCCATTCATTATTTTGTATCTAGCGTGTTGATTTTGATTTCTTTAGTATTTTTTTTCACTTTTCTGAAGTAGATCATAATTATTTTACTTGTAGAATTAGACGCGTATATTCTCTGTAATGCTCTGAATCGCACGTGTATTTGGAGTAAGTATTCGCGCATTTGTGTTGTACAAACCAGAGTTAAGTATAGAATATTTAATATTATGTGGCGCTCTGTACTGCACTATGGTTCGGAATTACGCTGCCGGGCCTGGGCGAGGTGAAGTGGTTGGAGCCTCTCCTTTGGGAGTTGGTGATAATTATGGATCCGAGTTCGGTCCCATGCCTTGGTCTCCCGCGGAACCGTCTTGCTGCGAGGCTCCAGATTACCTTCACAGGTGTTTGGATGTCCTCTTCGGCCGCCATTCAACGGTCAGGTCAGAACTGGCACCGACTGTCTAATTAAAACAAAGCATTGCGATGGTCCCAACGGGTGTTGACTCAATGTGATTTCTGCCCAGTGCTCTGAATGTCAAAGTGAAGAAATTCAAGCAAGCGCGGGCAAACGGTGGGAGTAACTATGACTCTCTTACGAGCGGGTCTGGCCACCAAAGGTTCCCTTTGGTGGCCATTTCTACTCTCTTGCTTCCAGGAGCGAGTGGGGAGAATATAGTTACTGTGTGTACTACCTCTACGTGGTCCCGCTAGTGCAGGAAGATTATGAGAGGCTTCTGACTAAAGTACACTGGGTTGTGCAGGGGAGTCTGGTTAATGGGACATAGCTGCCAAGACAGGAGCTGAGGGTATCCTCCGTCGGTGTGTCATTTGCTGGTTCTCTCTTAACGATGGGATCTGAGTGAATGGCGTTGAGGAACTGAACAAATTCCCTCGCCATTCTGTGCGTAGTGTCCATCTATGCACAGCACCCTAAATTTTCACTGGGGCGTGGAAGGGGAGACTACCGACACGAGCATGTTTGCCATGACGGGATTCGGGGGTTCAGGCCCTCCGTCGGTGTCCTCAAGGTATCCTAAAGGCTGTTGACTCGGGGTCACTAGCCCACCAAGCTGGTGATCCTTAAACTTGTGTAAAGGTCAATCGACTCGTAAAATTAAGCCTCGGAACATCACTGCGCAGCGCGGTAGTGAGATTGAAATAGGTAGTAGTGATCGGAATCCTCCGGGTGACCGAGACCCTGTACCACTACATAATTGCCCATGGTGTGACCGGGCATTCACAACTAGGACGGGTCTGGGTGTGCATAAGAGCAGAGCACATCCGGTAGAATACAATGAAGGGATTGTTGTGGAAAGAGTTAAGGCGCGCTGGTCTGACGAGGAGGAGCGTATGATGGCGCGGCACCCTCAGTGGAACCTCTGCTATGAATGAGCATCTTACGCCGTTAATGCCGGGCAGGACTCTCGAGGCAGTGAAAGGGAAGCGGAGAAATACCGACTAACGGAAGCTGGTTCGTGAGACCATACAAGCCCTCACTACTAGTCAACGCTCCCCATCGCCAGAACTGGCGCCTTTATTCGGAACTCCTGATGTTCCCACTGCGGAAACTGGTTCTTTCTTCGACGCTATTGACTCTCTGCTAGAGGAGATTAGTGATGAAAGTCTCGGGGACCGATGTGTGTTCATCAGGGAGCTAATTGCTAGCAGTCGTACCGACGATGTCTCTGATCCGCTTTGGCAAGTGATCAGAGATATGGTCCCGACTAGAGTAAGAAGCTCCAACAAGCGTGGTGATCCACCGACGATTGAACACGTAACGTGAAAGAGAGAAGAAGGGCGAGATATCGACAGGTGCAGCAGCTGTACCATAAAAACGAAAAATAATGCGCTAGAATAATTCTTGATGGAGTGGAGGGAGTGCCAACTATTGAAGCGGACCCTGCTGAATTCGAACGCTTCTGGAAAGAAGTATTGGAATCTGGCGGGGGAGCACTCTGCCCCTGATAGAATCTTCAATCACGTTCGGGCGCCAATTACCGCCGAGGAATGCGCTCGGCACAAGGTTCATAATGGTAAGGCTGCTGGACCTGACGGAATCACGCCTGCGGACTGGAATAAGCTTCCGTCCAGACTTCTTGCTATTCTCTATAATTTGATTATGGCGTATAGGCGCCTCCCTGACGAATTACATGCGTCGAGGACCGTCTTTGTCCCTAAAAAGATAGAGGCGGGACTCAAACCTACACCTGCAGACTTCCGACCGCTCTCCATTTCCGCTGTAGCGGTGAGGCACCTGCATAAAATCTTGGGTTCTAGACTTGCGGACGTTGAGGGTCTACTGAGCGACGAGCAGCGCGCTGTTCGAAGGAATGTTGATGGCATTGCAGAAAACCTGTGTATTCTTAAAACAATCCTTGGAGAAGCGCGCCGCCTGAAGCAGACGGTGCATATGGCTGTGCTGGATATCAGCAAGGCATTTGACACCGTTAATCATGATACTCTCCTCAATGCCTGCAGAAGCTCTGGAATCCCTGAGGATATGTTGGTTTACCTTACCGACGTGTACAACAACGGGCACACTGCCCTGGAGATTCCAATTGGTGGTAGAAGGAAGTTGACGGTTAGGCCGGCGCGCGGAGTTCGCCAGGGGGACCCCTTGAGCCCCATCATGTTTTCACTTGTGATGGATCAGATTTTAGAAAATGTTTCGCGTGATGTTGGTTATTAAATCGGAGGTCATCGCATCTCTTGGTTGGCTTTTGCCGACGACTTGGTTCTCGTGTCCACGTCTCAGGTTGGACTGCAACGTAACATCGACGATCTTAGTCGCGAAATCAGTCGTGCGGGTATGGCGCTTAACCCGAAAAAGTGCAAAGTCTTGTCTCTGGTAGCTTCTGGACGGGATAAAAAGCTGAAGGTTGTGACCCGAAGCATGTTCAAACTCAATAACTATCCCGTCCACCAAATATCTATGGTGGAACTATAGAGCTACTTGGGAGTTGACTTCATCGGCTCTCGGGTGGGTGGAGCCAGGGTGTCTGTGGGGATCGAATTGGATCGGTTGAGTAAAGCTCCTTTAAGACCACAACAGAAATTACACATTCTCAGGATGTACCCCATTCCTAGGCATATCCATGCTTTGGTCCTGGGGAAAATTACTGTTGGTGCCTTAAAGGGGCTCGACGTTACAATTCGTGCCGCAATAAGACGCTGGATCCACTTACCCAAGGATGTAGCCACGGGCTACTTTCACGCACCGATAAAGTTCGGCGGTGTTGGAATTCCCCAGTTATCACTGTATATCCCTCATCTGAGGCTAAGAAGGATTATGCACCTGCGTGATTCTTCGGTGCCCTCGGTCGTTGCTTGTTCTGGCGAGGCAACTTTCAAGCGAGAGCGCGATTGGTGTCTTGGCAGACTGAGGAACGTCCCCAACTCTGATCAAACCGGTAGTCTGCACATGTATTGGAGGCGGCTTTGGAACAATGCGGTGGACGGACGGAGCTTGAGATTGTTTGGCATGTCCAAATATAACTCGAGCTGGGCCCGTCGACAAGATCCCTACTTCAGAGGGAGAGACTTTGTTCATCAAAGCTGGGTCCAGTGCAATGCGCTTGCTTCTGCCATGAGGTGCTCTCGTGGTGCTAATAGGCGGCCGCATGGGTTGCCGATGTGTCGTGCTGGGTGTAGAGAACCCGAGACAGCTGCACACATCGTCCAACGCTGCTTCCGAACGCACGGCGGGCGCATCTTGAGGCATGATGCGATTGTAAGGGCTATTGGCAGCGATCTGAGGGGAAAGGGGTATACTGTGCAGTATGAAAGGAATTTCAACACCCCAAACGGCATCAAGAAACCCGACATATGTGCTTGGAAGGATGACCAGAACACCTATTTGGTCATCGATGCTCAAGTGGTTGCGGCTGATGCGGACCTTGATCGGGTGAACAGTGATAACATTAATAAATACAGCACGGCGGGGATTGCGAGTATGATCGTTGATCAGCGACAAGCGATTCGACATGTGACGGGGAGACAAATGATTTTGTCTGATGTGCGCTTCTTGGCTGCCACGCTGTCTTGGCGAGGTGTCTGGTCACCTAAAAGCGTGGACTCTCTACAAAGTATCTCTGTTCGTATGAGAGCAGAGATCCTTGGCTTTGAGCTGTTCTTAGCTTCACCTCTCTTCCTCGACCTTACCGGCATGGGTGGCCCTGCCGGGTGTATACACTTCCGCCGGCATCGGTCTTGGAATCCTTGCAGCTACTGAGCCCACTCACCACGACAAGGTCTTACAGCTCCACGAGTGGACAAGGTAGGGACATTTTTTTTTTCATCTACTTTCTTCACATTTGACCTGATCCCTGTAATCATATATCAGGTCGTGTTTGCTGAAGGCTTACAATTTGCATATCATTTTTTGTGTTATACTATTTTCTAATGTTAGTTGTTAGTATTAGTCCCTAATCTACTAGTGCAGTTTATTTTTTGCTAATGATTCAAATTTTTTACATGCTTTATTATTGAAATTATCGTGCTACATGCTCATGCACTATGCCTAAATCCATGTTAGTAATGTTAATTTTCAACCTACTACTAATTACAATAAAAATTGTTAATTTTTAACAAAATCTCTAAAATCTAACTACTATTTCTAATCTACTTTTTTACCTTGTGTATGTTCCCCCCTCCGGCAGTTCGGTGAGCCTTTGGCCCTTACTCCAGAACTTTTCCAGAGGAGTTCTCATACACGGGTAATTTTTTACTATCTTTTTCTTTCCTCCTTCTAGGTCTCTTCTCTGTCTACTATTATAGGTTTCCTGTTGGTGTATGGAAACCTTTTGTGTCAGGTTATTCAGTTTTTTATATTTCTGCTCATCGTTGAGGATATCTTTTATTTATATATTTCTTAGGTCTTCTCGAAGTTTTTCTTTGGCCTCGTATAGGTCACAGTACAGTACTACGTGCTCAGGTGTTCCAATTTCTCCACATTCACATGTATCAATTTCTCTTAGGTTGAATCTGCAAAGATACGTGGGATATGGCCCATGTCCAGTCAAGAAATGCACTAACCATGGTGATGGGTTAAATACTCTTGTGATATACTTTTTTTAATGTTTCAAGTATATCTTCAGGTTCTGTTAATTCTGGCTTTTTAATTATAATTCACATACTTAGAATGGAATAAATCAACTTATTCGTTTTGCATAACTTTATTGAATAATCATTGAAATTCATGTCTACAAATCTATAACCTAACAAAAATGCTTACACTACAATAAATGAATAAGCACCTGGCAACAGTAGGGACGTGTACTAAATTCCTGTAGTTCATTCAACTACATAATTCGCGCATTTCTAAGTATTGACCAATTAGCAATTAAAACAATATATTTTACGAAATATATTTTTGTCTATTCACTACACCTCCCTCGCTGACCAAAAAAAAAAATTTATAGTAATATATATATATTTTTTTTCTTATAATTACACAAAGACAACAGGTTTGGTAAATTTGTAAATTATCTAGCTTATTTTCATATCCTATACATAGTACAACAAAATAATATTACATGTGTTCGAAAACAAACCATTTTGTATTCGAACTTGCATGCCTTCACCCTACCTCCTTTTCTTATGTCCGAAGCAAGTTTGTAATAAGTAGCTGAAAAAATCTACCAGTGTTCCAGTAAGTGAGCAGTTATAATTATTTCATAAGCTCAATATAACGTAGCCGTCGCTATAGAAACGATAAGTTAGTTAGTAAGTTGGTTGTCTGTCAAGTTTGACAAATAAAATATATTTCAAGTTCCCGACTATTTTTTAATATAAAATGGATTAATGTTCCATCACAACTCATCGTAGAACCATCTACAATAAAAACACAAACCTCTTCCTCCGCTACTAAGCCTGTAAACGAGGCCGCTGGTATAGAAAGTAAGTGAACAACCAAACCAGCTTCAGGAAAAATATACAGTCCACTCAGCTCATTTCCCAAATGGAGGAGAGAAGTGAATGAAAAACAATCCTCCAACATGATTTAGCATTAAAAAAAAAATTATGAATTATAAAGCTTAATATTGTTTTTATGAACTTCTACATCTTTATTTCCAATTTTCACAACTACGTTACTATTTTTATTTTCTATGACCTCATAAGGACCTTTGAACAGAGGATCATATTTTGTAGAACTACCCATGTTTTTAATTAGTACCTTATCTCCTACTTTAACATTAACAATATTCATCTTTGTATCGTATTTCGCTTTACGATGTATTTTTGATGCCAACAAATTATTTCTCGCGTCATTCCAAGCGACAAGCGATATTTCAATTCTTTCGGATAATTATCGAAGTTATAGATCGGGTCTATGTGATTTAATACGTTTGAAGGCAATCTACTAGCTTTTCCGAAAACTAACTCGTAAGGGGTATAACACGTTTCTGTGTGAACCGTGTTATTATATGCAAAACACCAAAAAGAAACCCAAGAACTCCAATCACTAACATGATTTGACGCGTATATGCGTAAGTAGGCGCCTAAATTTTTATGTGAATTTTCTAAAGCTCCTACAGTTTCATGATGATAGGCTGTAGAGTTAAGTTTTTGAATTTTTAAGAATTTACAAGCTTCCTCGAGAGTAGAGAAAATAAATTCGGAACCCTTATCCGTCAAGATCTGTTCGGGTATGCCAAAACGAAGTATAAAATTTTCAACAAATTTTCACACTGTAACGTCAGAATGTATCGATTATTTTCTTTGTCTTGATCTAAGGGCCCAACCAAGTCAAGGAAAACTTTCTGAAAAGCTGAGGTAGCAGTAGTTGTAATTTGTAATGGATGTTTTATATTTTTAGAATACTCATGTCTTTGACAAGCATCACAACGCTTGACAAAGTCTTCAATATCTTTTCGAAGTCCCGGCCAAAAATACAATTTCTTAATATTCTTGTACATCCGATTAACACCGGTATGACCTCCTGTTGGGAGCATGTGATAGTCGTTGATAATTAGCTGTTGTGTTTCTTTATTATTAATATTTTGGGAACTATTAATTACAGTTATTTTTATACCTGCATTTCTTATATCATTGGGAACTTTTAAAAACTCATTTATTATTGATGCGCATCTTTTATTTTTTATTATAACTAATTCCGGAATTTTTTCAGTTTCGCAAATTTCTTTCAAGGCTCTCAAAGATGTGCCTAGTCTGTCCGTCTTTGACAGAGTTGCTTGATTTATATAAATAATATTTGATTTTTTATCAAATAAGGTATTAACCTTTCTGCAATCATTATTTTTTCTTCTACATGTTCCCTTGCTAAGTTTCTCATTAAAATCATTAACACACACAAATCTTAATTCGACACATTCTAGCGGTGATTTCAATAATTCTACAACTCCAGGGTGATCAAGCCTTTCATTTAAAGAATCGTTAAAATCATATCAGTTTTTTCCATTTCCTTTTTTCGGGATCTTGTTATTACTTTCATATTTTCATCTTTGGCTGACAAAAGCGTTTTCAAATCATCCGAACTAATTGTTACCCGTGACAATGCGTCCGCTACGACGTTTTCGCGGCCTTTAACATAATCAATAACAAAATCGTACTCTTCTAAAGTTAATCTAAATTTTGTAAGTCTACTAGACGGGTTTACCATTCCAAAAAGATACACCAAAGGCCTGTGGTCTGTCTGAATCAAAAAGGTTTTAGAAAAAAGATAAGGCCTGAATTTTTTCACTGCCCAACAGATGGCTAACAGTTCCTTTTCTATTGTACAGTAATTTATTTCGGCTTTATTCAATTTCCGACTCGCAAAAGCTATAGGTTTATCATCACCATTTGATAAAACGGCACCTAGAGCCAAATTTGAAGCATCCGTTTTTAAAATAAATTGGTTTCTTTCGGAAAAATCTGGGTAGGCTTGGATTAATGCTTGTCTTAACGTTTGAAATGCTTTTTCGCATTCCGGAGTCCACTGAAAAACTACTCCTTTTTCACTTAAATGGTTTAAAGGTGCTGCAATTTCAGCAAACTGCTTAATAAATTTTCTATAGTAATGAGCGAATGCTACAAAACGTTTAGTTTCGCTTGAATCTTTTGGTGTTGGATATAATTGCATCGCACTAATCTTCTGTGGATCTGGAGAAATTCCCTCAGAAGATATTACATGTCCTAAATATAATATTTCCTTTTTTAGAAATTCACATTTCAGTGGATTTAATTTTAAGTTAACTTTTCGTAAGCGGTGCAACACTTGTATTAAATTTTGATTATGAATTGTTAAATTGTTTCCAAAAACTACAAGGTCATCTAAGTAGACAAAACGTCTTTCGTAATTCAAACCCGCCATTGCTATCGTCATAGCTCTCGAAAAAGCACTAGGACTAATTTTTGGACCCATAGGTAACCTAGTCATTTGAAATTGTCCTCTGTCTGTCGTAAAAGCTGTGCAAGGTCGCGAAGCTTGCTCCAACTCTACTTGATAGTAACCCTGAGACAAATCCAAGTCAGAAAAGTATACTGCTCCCGATAAAGAATCGAAAATTTCGTCTATACATGGTAAAGGAAATTTATCATCGGTAATTTGTCTATTTAATTGTCTGTAATCGATAACTACTCTATAGCGTTTTTGACCATTTATAGCTCGCTTTTCCACTAGTAATAAGGGACTAGAAAATGGTGACTTTGCCGGTTCAATAATACCATCATTTAGTAATTTATCTACTTGCCTATGAATTTCCGATTTTTGTGCATGAGGTAATCTATACGGTTTAATATAAACTGGATTTGAATCGTTGTTTAGATGTATTGTTTGTTTATAAACGTTAGTCACTGTAAATGGATCGTTCTCTAAATGAAAAACATCTGCATATTGTTACGCGAGCTGCTGCATTAATGTGCTCAATTAGTGCCCCCAGTGAAATTCCCATATGATACGACTATGGCTCCTCCGCCGTATTTTCAAGAATGATCTGGAAAACGTAACATCTAGAAAAACCCGGCGCATCCAACAAAACTTCGAGTTCGAGAAGTCTCTAGAATAAGACGTGCGAGTATAAATAGGCGACGAGCATCGCAGCGGAGTTAGTTAGTCAGTTAGTGTTGATACTGAAAGAAAGCAATCGCGCCTCGATAAAGTGACTCTCATATAAATTAGTTAGTGTGTGTTTAGTGTGATATATAAATTATTAAATAAGGACTGTATTTGAATATAAATCTGTAAATATAAATTAAATTGTAAATATAAATTAGAATAAACGTTACATTGGTGTCAGAAGTGGGATCATAAAAATAAATAATTACGTAAAAATGGCTAAGAGACTATGTGACCTGAAAGTGACGGAACTAAAAGCAGAATTGGAAAATCGCGAGTTGGAAACGTCCGGTAAGAAGAGTGAATTAGTTGAAAGACTGAAAATAGCACTGGAAGTGAAGACTTGGATCCAGAAACATTCTTATTCAATGACGAGTCCTCCACCATAATCTCGTCAATTTCTGCTAATATGGACGAGAAGATTTCTACCATGAAAAATGATATTTCCACCATGAAGAACGATATTTCTGCTAACATTTCCTCTATGGACGAGAAGATTTCTACCATGAAAGACGATATTTCTGCCGATATTTTGTCAATGAAAAAGGACATTGCCGCTGAAGTCGAAAATAAAATTTCGTCCCTAAAATCTGATATGGAAAATAAAATTTCGACGGATATAAAAAATGAAATTTCTGCAGTGGAAGAAAAGATTAAAAGAATGGGGCAAGAAATGGAACAAAAAAT
>CAJUYI010009090.1:0-10353 GCA_910591695.1 Galerucella pusilla | reverse complement strand
TGGAAAGAAAACCACACTTCGTTGAACATGATGTGAAAGTGGATATTCTGTTAAGTGTCGAAGAGAATCCAACTTCAAGTACACGTCAAATTGCCCGTGAAAATAATGTTAGTCATACAACTGTTCTAAGATGTCTCCATAAAGAAAAACTTCATCCCTACAAATTAACTTTTGTGCAGTAGTTAACAGAAGACGATCCAGATCGTAGAATGGATTTCTGCGAAATATTGATGAATAAGCTGAACAGAAATGAGATAGCTCTTGGTACCATTCTTTTTTCTGACCAATCAACATTCACATTGAATGGAGAGGTAAACCGACAGAACTGTAGATATTGGTCAGCAGAGAATCCTAATTGGTTGCGTGAGACACATACTCAGTACACTCAAAAGGTGAACGTTTGGGCCGGTATCATAGGCGACCATATTATTGGTCCTATATTTATAGATGGACATTTGACAGCTGAAAAATATTTAAATATGCTTAGAAATAAAGTTATTCCTGCGTAGGCAAACTTATATCCCAACGCAATAGATCCTAGCTTACCCAATGAAAATGTTTGGTTCCAGCAAGACGGGGCAACACCCCATTATGCTTTAATGTAAGAACCTATTTAGATGAAATCTTCCCCAATAAATGGATTGAACGAAGAGGTACTATTGAGTGGCCAGCTAGATCGCCAGACCTTACGCCGTTAGATTTTTTTCTGTGGAGTTATCTTAAGAACAAAGTATATGCAACACAACCAACTAGCATTGTAGACCTCAAAGACAGGATAACTACAGAAATACGGAATATTTCACCTCAAACTTTAAACAAAGTTAAGGATGAGTTCTATAGGAGACTGTGCTATTGCTAACAACTAGGTATTAAAATATCAAATACATGTTTAATAACTGTAAAAATAAAAATTTCACCCTGTATAATTCATAATTGACCATACATTATTTAGTTTGTTGGAATCGGTTCATTAAGAGTATTTCAAAAATATGCAAATATACAGGGTGTTTCATTAAAAAAAAACAACACCGACTATGGCATACTTGCGTGAATCACCCTGTACATTTAAATTTATGTTTACATAACGCACAACTCAATTCAAAAGTTGTTGAGCTTCCATATTTAATAATATATAATATAGGTTAATACAGTAGAAAAAATTGACCTTTACCCTGACGTCATACCTACAGTAAAAAAAATTGACCTTTACCCTGACGTCACTAACAATGAACAGTAGTAAACACAAACTTTATATACCTCATCCTTTTCTACTGACAGTGAAAACACATCATACAATATACCTACACTTGTCTTTCAAGCAATGACATACGTTCTTATGTAACTCTAATTATTACTTCCAAATGTTGAAAAGAGATAGCACCAAAAACGATTAATCGGTTGTATTCATAAGAATTTATTTTGACCTCTTATGACAACTGTCATTATTTTGATACATCGAGTTTTGTTCAAATCGTTCCATCACTTGCATTCAGATAAATTCTATAAAATCGGTTTTTTTCAAGACCTCTAATTTATTATTTTTATTTCACGATAAGTACAGAATTTTCTGTTTCGCATCTAATGTAAATTTACAGCTTAACCTCACTTCTTAGACGGTGGCTGAACAAGATAAACAAGCAGTCAACGTATTTACGCACACGACAAAGTCATTGTAGCTATTTTTGACTCATTGATTGATTTCGCGAGGTTAGTAGGTATGACGTCAGGGTAAAGGTCAATTTTTTCTACTGTACTAACCTCGCGAAATCAATCAATGAGTCAAAAATGGCTACAATTACTTTGTCGTGTGCGTAAATACGTTGACTGCTTGTTTATCTTGTTCAGCCACCGTCTAAGAAGTGAGGTTAAGTTGGAAATATTCATTAAATGCGAAACAGAAAATTCTGTACTTATCTAGGAATAAAAATAATGAATTGGAGGTCTTGAAAAAAACCGATTTTATAGAATTTATCTGAATGCAAATGATGGAACGATTTGAACAAAACTCGATGTATCAAAATAATGACAGTTGTCATAAGAGGTCAAAATAAATTCTTATGAATACAACCGATTAATCGTTTTTGGTGCTATCTCTTTTCAACATTTGGAAGTAATAATTAGAGTTACATAAGAACGTATGTCATTGCTTGAAAGACAAGTGTACGTATATTGTATAATGTGTTTTTACTGTCAGTAGAAAAGGATGGGGTATATAAAGTTTGTGTTTACTACTGTTCGTTGTTAGTGACGTCAGGGTAAAGGTCAATTTTTTCTACTGTAGTTGTTTGTTGTTTGATAATCAGTGATCGTGTTCATTGTTTATTGTTTTACCACAGGGGTATTGTCAACTGTTGTGGACATGTCCTATCCATGGTCAACAGAGATTTATCTAATGACAGAAGTGACACAAAACATAACCTCATAATGTGACCCCGATAAATAAATTAATCTTTGTCGTCTATCAAAATATTCCTAACAAACAGATTTACATCAGTCTGATCCTTGGAGGTAAAAGAGAGAGGAGAGAACATAACAGTATAAAGAATCATCGACCAGAGTGACTTCTCAATATGGCCAATAAATCAATAGAAATTAGCCATAGTGAGCGTATAATTTTATCCCACGGTAAAAACAGTTAAAATAAAAAATAAAACCATAACATTGGTGTCAGGTGTGGGGTAATATAAATAAATAATTACTTTAAATTGGCTAAAAGACTATGTGACCTGAAAGTGACGGAACTAGAAGCAGAATTAGAAAATCGCGAGCTGGAAACGTTCGGAAAGAAGAGTGAATTAGTTGAAAGACTGAAAATAGCACTGGAAAGTGAAGACTTGGATGCAGAAACATTCTTATTCAATGACGAGTCCTCCACCCTAATTTCTGCTAATATGGACGAGAAGATTTCTAGCATGAAGAATGATATTTCTGATAACATTTCCTCCATGGACGAGAAGATTTCTATTATTAAGGACGATATTTCTGCTAATATGGACGAGAAGATTTCTACCATGGAAAATGATATTTCTGCTGATATGGACGAGAAGATTTCTACCACGAAGAATGATATTTCTGATATGAAGAACGATATTTCGGCCGATATTTTGTCACTGAAAAGGGACATTGCCGCTGAAGTCGAAAATAAGATTTCCCCTCTGAAATCAAATATTGAGAAAATGGAGAGTGAGATCACAAAAATGGATGAGAAAATCCAGAAGTTAGAGAGGAAAATGGCTGACACGAGAGAACAAGATGTACCAGCAGAAGAGAAAAAGATCGAGCAAATAAAACCCTGCAAGCCAGAAACACTCCCCAAGATAGAAGATATTGGCAGTTTTGCTCGAGTCAAGGCCTCAACGTTCGAGGGAAAGATGTCGTGGACCAACTATGTTAAGCAATTTGAAGCAGCCGCTAGAGCGAATAATTGGTCAGACAAAGAGAAGGCAGTGAACTTGACCGTCGCGCTCCGGGGAGATGCCTTGGATGTGCTTCAGACGATACCTCTTGAAGAAACGGATGATTTCGAGCAGCTGAAGAAGAGGTTGGACATGCGATATGGCCACGAATATGTAGAACACTTGTACCAATCCCAGATGAAGAATCGAAGGCAGAGACGTGACGAAGCCCTTCAAGAGTATGAAGTGGATATCGCCCGACTAGTCCGATTTGCTATTCCATCAGCACCAGAAAACATGATGGAATATCTAGGAATCCAGGCCTTCATTGATGGCTTACGTTACCCTGATATGCAGAGGACGCTTCGTTTAGCCCATCCCAAAACATTGGTCGATGCATTGACTGCTACTCTTGAATATGAAGCAACCACGAAGGCGTCAGAATATGACGAAGATAAATTTGACCAGTCAGTAAACTTGATAAAAAGCATGGTAGAACGAAAGCCAAGGAAGATTAGATGCTGGAATTGTGGCGAGCTGGGCATGTACGAAGTTCGTGTAAGCGCCTAGGACTCCAGCAAACCAAGAACTCCTACGAGCTGGTGTGAATCGCCAAAATGCCGACTCCCTGTCTAGACGACCGTGCCAACCAGACTATTCCCACTTCAACAAGGTGGAATCTAAGGAAACTGCAGTTTCAAGAGCTACAGTAAGCAATGAAGAATGGTCACCCACCAGGATTAGAGAAGATCAAGAGAATGATCCACACCTAAAGATGATCCGGCAATGGAAGCAAGAAAATCGGCGACCTACCTGGCAAGAAGTGTCAAGATTTTCACCAACACTGAAGGCATATTGGTCTCAGTGGGACTCCCTTGTCCTGGAAGAAGGCCTGTTGAAACGAGTCCTTGAAATGATGATGATGGTTCCGAAAATAGACGACAAATAGTTATCCCGAGACCGAGAGTAGCTGAGGTACTGAGGAAGTTACACGACAGTCCATCAAGAGGTCATCTGGGAGTGAAGAAAACCCTTCAGCGAGTCCGTGAAAGGTGTTATTGGATGAATAGCTCCGACGATGTAATGGACTGGTGTACGAACTGTGCTACGAGTAATGGACCACATCGCAAGAGAAATGCTCCCATGAAACAATATAATGTTGGAAGCACATTCGAAAGGATCGCATTAGATATCGCTGGACCATTTCCGACGACAGAAAATGGTGGTAAATACATTCTGGTTGTGATGGATTATTTTACCAAATGGGTAGAAGTTTACGCGACTCCGAACCAAGAGCCACAACTGTCGCGGATGTATTGGTAAAAGAATTCATTAGCCGATATGGAGTGCCCTTGGACAGCGATCAGGGAAGGAATTTCGAAAGCCATGTATTCCAGTAAATTTGTGATAAGCTGGGAATGAAGAAGACCAGGACAACGGCATTGCATCCACAGTCAGACGGAATGGTCGAAAGAATGAACAGGACCATTGGAAAATACCTGTCCAAAGTAGTTTACAGCCACCAGAGAGATTGGGACCAGTACCTTTCCCTATTTGCATTGGTTTATCGATCTGCCATCAATGAGTGCACAGGTGTAATACCTGCGAAAATCCTATTTGGACGCGAAATGAGGCTTCCTTGTGATCTGGAATTTGGTTGTCGTCCTGGAGAAGATCTAGCGGGAGAAGACTACGTGATCCAGTTGAGAAAAAGGATGGACGATGTACACGAATTGGTTCGAACGAATCTCAAGTTGCCAACGACAGAATGAAAAAACGGTACGACACGCAGGCTACAGAAGGCAGTTTCAAAAAGGGGACAAAGTATGGTTACACAACTTAACGAGGAGAAAGGACTGTTCTCCAAAACTACAAAAATTTTGGGAAGGTCCATAATTAATCAAGAAAAAGATCAACAACGTCATCTATCGCATAAGTAAGATCCCCAATGGAAAACCGAAAGTGGTCCACCAAAATCGACTAGCGTCATTTGAAGGAGACCATGACAAAAAAGAAGTAGTGAACCATATCCAGGAAGATCCTGACCCTGCCTTTATGAATTTATAAGCGCGTATGGAGGTACCGGTAAAGCTAGATTTGGACTTACTACAGAGCAACGCCAAGATTTGTTCACGCTCCCGGAAGACTATTCACTGGCACACAACATCCCAGCCAATATCAAAAATGTACGAGGTTTGACATTCGTCTTTCGAAAGAAATTTGGACAATCAGAAAAACTTTCAAAACAGATTCCGACCCCTGGCAAGACACTGAAACTCAAACACAATTCACGACACATCGTCTATCTCGTAAGAAAGGACGAATTTCAAGATCGATCCACTTACCGGAATGTGTGGGAAGCGATACGAAGTCTTCGAATCCAACGTGAAGAAACTAGCGATGCCCAAGATAGAGAGCAACCAGTTGGATTGGTGAGTCATTAGGAATAGGTGGAAGTGATCTTCGAAGATATTGATGTCCACATTTTAATCTGCAGCTATTCCCCACGTTATCAGTATCCGCTGAAGACAGTACCCTGTTATTTCCATACGACCGGAAAGTGTAAACATCCAGTCCCGGCAACACAGGAGTTCCAGGAGGAACTTACTATTAAGGATCTCATTTTTGCCAGAATGTCGACCTCCTCATTGCCCTCCACTTCTCGATGCGCCGGCACCTAGGTCAAAATGACTCTGTTTCCCTTGTTATATACCATCTTAGATTTTATCCTGTTCGAGTTCAGTGCTTTAAGAGCTGCCATATTCACTTTCTTCCATTTTTTTTATCCTAAATGATCACCCTTTTTGTATGAAGTGAATTAATTTATATTGTTACATATTTAAGGCAACTAGTGCTGATAATAATGGGTTATCAACGGGGAACAACAAGTCATACACGTTTCAATTGACTCCTTCTCCTGATAGTTCCGGTGCATGGTGCGTCAAAATTCAACCTTGTCCAGATAATAGCAAGAAAAATAAAACAAAAAAAACCGCAAATCGGAATGAAATCAAACCGTGCTCCAGACCTTGTTGTAAACATTGGGAGCCTAAGGAGGGGGAGTGTCAATATGACTTACCTTGCAAAGCTGCTTGTTTCAACCACCCACCTGGCATGAAACCCAAACATCACGTACCTGCTAGTAAGAAATACTTTTTCTCACGTAACCAGCTAAGATACGTTTTGTTTATTTATAATAGGTACGTTGCATTAATTTTTTGTTTCAATTTGTTTTAGTCGACTATGAATTTTTGAAAGTTCTGGGAGAGTGCATGAAGAGCGGTACATTAAATGATTTTAATAAATAAGAGTATGAAGAGAGCAATTTTTCGTTTGGGGAAGAAGTTTGGATAAGAATGTCGTTGCTTTTGGATGGAAGAAACAATTTAAAGATTATACCAATAGAATTTTTTTCACTGTAACTGAACAATTAAAAATAAAGCTATAAATTTACAACATTTGTGTCTAAATCATGAAATCATTCCAATAGATAAGTACCTCCATAGTATTACCTTTTTCCCATTACTACGGAAAGTATATTGACCAGAATAGTTCATTACTATCTCTGATACCAGTACTATCCCTGCCTATATATATATATGAGGCCTCTTGTCCACTCTCTCTTCACTTTTTCCTCCTCCCACCTTATCCATTTTTCAATCATCTTCTCAATCTCAATCAATCTGTTTTCTTTGTTCCCTTCCTCTCCTATGTTCGTTCACCCTTGTCTCGATCAGCAAATCTATAGGAGGTACTCCTGCAATCACCTGAAGTGCTACGTCCGATATCATTCGGTGGCCCTACACCACGTGGAGCAACATTCCTCTTTATACCCTGATTAGCTCCCTCCTATATTTGTTTACCCCAACCATCTCCTTCCAAATTGGTGCTCCATAAAGAAGGATTGATTTCACTACATCCCATAACAATCTTCTTTTGCACTCCTATTGTGCCTAATTAGTTCCTGAGAAAGGCATCAGAGTAGCTCTTCTAGTCGTTTTTACCGGAGGAATTTTAGTATAAACCGTTTTAAATTCTATCCAATAATCTACTGCTAGGTGTTGTTCCCTAGGATTCTGAATCGCAAGTATGTTGATGCCTCATAATCTACATTCCTCTTCCTCCACTATTTTGAGCTCTTTCAGTTTTCTGTTAATACTCTTAGTGTAGTTTTACTTTGACTTGTATATTCATTATATCTTTACAAGTCCTACCTCATTTTGACTCAATTGGGTGAGTATTTAATGCAGCCGAGCCCTGTTGCAGAAAGGCTGGAAATACACCTATATCCTCTACTCGAAGGTGGGTGATTCTACCAGCAACGTCAGTTTTGACGAAAATAATTTTAGTTTTTTCTACATTTGAAAATAACACATATTATGTAGTTGAATGATAAAACCAGAAGAGATGAATAGTGCTAGATAAATGGCCAAAAAAAATACAAAATATTTTTCACATAATTTATAGTTTTTGCTGGGACAAAGCCACGGAGCTGAGATTTAATGGATTTTATCATAAATTTTGATTACATTGTGACAAAATTATTTATCATGTGATAGGTATATGTGCAAATATTTAACTATACCAACCCACATAGCATTGAAAGAAGATTCATATGCCAAGTATATGCCTTCAACGTCCCGTAAAAGATGTTCGTTCCGGTACATGATTAGCATATGCTGTCCACATACTTTTGAGCACATCCCTGTACATACATCCATAGCAAGTGCTAAGAATTTAAGATTCAAACTTGTTTTTTTCCGTAGATCTTTCGCATATGATTCGCACATACCATAAAAGTCCACCTAAAGCCTTTTTTTAAATTATATATTTAGCATGTAATAATGATTTACCATTAACTAAGATCCTTTTCACTACATTCAGCGCATATGCTAAGTATATACCTTGAAGAATATCAGAAGTATTTTATTTCACAGATATCCTAAGCATGTGATATGGATTATCAATCAGGTCAGGTAATTTCACATCAGATCTTCAGCACGTTTTATTCGTTTTACATACATGTATGAATTATTATTTACTATTTTCGTTTAATAGATTCAAAGCCATCATTGGTGTTGTACCCTTTCATTTTAAATATGCATCTGCCGATATCAGAACTAACCCAAAAGCCCATCCTTAGCATGTGCAAAATATAAAACACGGAATATTATTTGGTACATGTAAAGCACATGCTACGCATATACCATAAAATAAAGTCAAAGGCGAGTATGACTTGATATATTCTTTATTAAGCTAACTTCAATCGATATTGAAGCCATTATATCTTTCCATTTATAATATACATTTAGCATGAATATATCTGAATAATCTGATGATTAACCTTAAATCATATTTTTAGCATGTGCAAAGTATAAAACATAGAACATTATTTGGTACATTCAATGCACATGCTGAATACGTCCTTCGCACATGCGATCACATCATGTTTCAGCATATTCGAAATAATACATAAACGCATCGAAAGAGGGCGCTGACTTTTATTTGTAGCTTTACACCGATTCATATGTAACCACGGAAATCAAATACCGGACCAAAGCTTAAGAATTATACTTACCTGGCATAGGGGTTGCCGTGATCAACATGGCATGCAGATGGCATGGAGGTCCCCCCAGAACAAGGATTTGTCATTGCACTAATTAATAATGTTACATTGGTAAATGGTAAATGAAAAATGAGAGGAGCACTTCTATATCATGTACATAGCACCTAAAAAGTGTATATGCATTGCAAGCGAAAAACTTCAGAAGAGCATGTGCAAAGTACATTCTTTTCGTAAGAGGAAGTGTAATGGATATGCGTAGGTCCTGCGAATAATACGACATATCCATAGCATGTGCCAAGCATCTACACTAGCACATGTATAGGAGATTAATAGCACTCGGATAGGTATATAATATATACGCCGATAACACATGCCTAGGATACTGTATATCAGAAGGCCCATAGCTGGAAAATGCGTAGCATGTGAAAAGAATGTGCTATCACATGCTTGTTGGCACTTTGAGCTTTTTATTGCAGGGTACATACTCAGCATCTTATAAGGACATCTTTCATCACATTCTGAAAACCTGATCAGCATGTGACCAGGGCGCAACACAATCTATTTATAGCACTTGTTTTGGTATTATGTGAGAACATGCTTTGCACATCCATGTTATTTTTGAAAATATTCCAAGCATATGCTTAGGATGTCAAATTGCTATGTGGGAAAAACATAAAAAAAAATTTCTCTCACAGTTTTTCATTTTTCATATTTTACAATGTCTTTTTTTTTTATTCAAATATTTCAATTTCTTTTTTAGTTACAATTGTTATATTTTCTTTTCAAACATTTATTATTGGTATGATTTTCACAAGTTAAGCTTTTTACAATATCATACGAAGCTGCTTCTTTAATGATGTTGAACATTTCCAGTTTAGACACCAGTAGGTCCATATTAGCATGTGCTTCCCATAGGCAAGTTTCTCTATATTTTGCTTTCAAAAAAATCACCCAATAAAGCATAACTTAGTTTTCTTCTGGGATACGTGCTTAAAAATGTTTGATGTAGTTCTTTTATGGATTAATTCGAGTATCTTTTTTGCTTTTTAATTTATCTATCTATCTATCTATCTATCTATAACCATTACCGAACTTGAAGTGATTTTCATAATTGGGATAAAATATGTATAATACAGTGCGTCCATAAAGTAACGCATGAATTCATTATTAGCTAAATGAACAATAATATTAAAAATTCCCGAAACAGGTCAATTTCTGATTTTAATTTACTGTTTTTTCAAATTATAATGTTATTTACAGGGTGAACCATCTTCGTGTGATGACGTCATCGCCATTTTTTTCAAGTGGAACACCCCAATTTTTTTTCGATTTCCGGATTTCCCTCGATGAGCTGATTCCAAAAATGTATAACACTTTGTTTCAAATTGGTAC
>CAJUYI010009089.1:0-10355 GCA_910591695.1 Galerucella pusilla | reverse complement strand
ATGGCCAAAGTAGACGAAAAACTACGCTCCACGCAAAAATCTAGTCCGGAATACGAACAAGTTTTCGAAGAATATCTTCAGGCGCAAGAGCAACTAGATAACGAAAGAAAAGTTTTCGAAGATTTAGAATTCCACCACTTAGAAGAGGAGGCCGATTGGTTGGCGAGCAGGGAAGAGCTCCAGAGGGAAATCGTGGATCTATCTAAACGAATCGATAATTTGAAGAATCATATTGAAGATTTAGAGCAGCAAAAGGTAAGTTTGTTCCTTCCTATTTTTTACACAATTTTCTAGGTTTTTGGAAGAGAAAAATTTAGGCTCGCTGAACAAAACTAATGGTTGTAACAATTCAATTTACCATGAGTGCACGATACAATTTTTATAAGGGGTTTATTTGTTTATAAAAATTTATATATCTTGGGAGTTCAATAAAATTTTTTAAGGAGGATCATTTATGTGTAAAAATGTTTATATCACGGGCGTACCATGAAATATTTGATAGGGGATCATTTATTATTGTAAAAAATTCCTTTTACCATGGGGGTACGAAAAAATTTCTATAAGGATTTGATTAATATGTAAAAATCAAAGTGGTGAGAAACAATTTAAAGGGGGTTAATTTTCCTGTAAATATCTCCACTTATCATAGGAGTACGATAAAATATTGGATAGGGGCTCATTTATTATTGTAAAAATTTCAATTTACCATGGGCGTAAGGAAATTTTTAAGGCAGTTTATTTGTTTGTTAAAATGTTTCTTTGCCATAGGCGTACGATGAAAGTTTTATTTGGAACTTATTTATTTGTAAAAATGCTTACATCACGGGCGTACGATAAAATTTCTATAAGGAGTTGGTATAAAGGACCCTGCACCATTTTATAGGTAATCCTGGCTCTCGTACGATTTTCGATTTTTTTTTATATGTTGTAGTCTTAATGATAACTAAGAGATCGTGATGGGTTAAAACTGTGCAGGCCCTCCGGTTTGTCGGTAGTGGCGTCTTGTAGTTGCGTCCTGGCATAATAGCAAATGTCTTGTATGTCGGGGGCTCATGAGGAGGTCTGCCACACTTCTGTGCCATCAGAATCACAATTTCCCCAGAGGGTGCCTCCACAATGGTCAATTTGTTAGGCCGATGTCTTAACAGCAAGCGGAAGCAATGAAACCGAACAAAATTAGTTGGTGTTCGGATACATACTGGGATAGATATTTGTCAAAAGAGCTATTACCCGTGACAGTTGGAACAAGCTAAACATTCGCATTCACGATATAAAATATATTTAAGGCTCTGAGTGTGCACCAGAGCGCTACCTGAAATGGAAAATTGCTCAAACCGCTTTGTCGGTAGGCTAGTTCTTGATGAGAATATGGTTGTGGACATTCGTATACATAGGGGAGAGCTGATAGTTTAATAAATGAAAATGATTCAGTGGCTTTTTGTTTCAATTAATAGCTGTCTGCTTGTGATTGTCGAAACGAATACTATAGACTCCACAATACCCATATGTATTAGGTAATTGAAGATCAGACAATCGAAAGTAGATCTACGTGGGATATACACAACTGAAGATGCAAGTAGGTCGTTCCGCTTATGTCAAAGGAAAAAATAGTAAAAATACGCAGCCTCAGGACATAGAAGACAATAAGAAAATGTCTGACAATTTCCGACTGACGTCTGCAACGGGTGATGGCTCTTTTGACAAATATCTATCCCAGTATGTATCCGAACAACCGGATTTTTCATGAAGTATCTACTACTAGAGATGGGTGCGTGGGATCAAGAAAATGTTGAAAAGTCTTTTGGGGCCCACTCGTGAGGACTTTGGAATGGATCCAACTAACCTACATAACGTGATTGTTGATGATTTTGTTCGGTTTCATTGCTTCCGCTTGTTGTTAAAACACCGGCCTAACAAATTGACCATTTCGGAGACACCCTCTGGAGAAATTGTTATTCTGATGGCACAGAAGTGTGGCACACCTCTTCATGAGCCCCCGACATACAAGGCATTTGCTATTATTGCGAGATTTATAGTGCTAGGAGGCAAAATGTTATGCTTAGGACGCAACTACAAGCCGCCACCACCGCCAAAATCGGAGGGCCTGCACAGTTTTAACCCATCACGATTTCTTAGTTATAATTAAGACTACAACATATAAAAAAAAATCGAAAATCGTACGAGAGCTAGGATTACCTATAAAATGGTGCAGGGTCCTTTGTATATCATTTTGAAGGACTATCATTTATTTGTAAAAATGTGTTCATCATGGGCGTATGAAACAATTTAATGGAGGTTACTTTATTTGTAAAATTTCCAAATCATGGGCGTACGATATTTTTTTAAACTTGTGCTTTTACTTGTCAGTAGTATTCTTCGAGATTGTCTATTTTCATTTTTTTTTATTGTAGATGGATACTTCAAAGACGAACGCAAACGAATTCAAAACCATAGAACGTCAAAAAGTGGAGTGCATGATGAGATTAGAAGAAATACGAAATAGACTGAAAAGCATAGACAACGAATTACTTCTTTATTCATACGAAGAATCCGAACAGGATAATTCCAGCGACACCGATAGCGAAAAATCGAAAGATATCGAAAAACGACTGTCTAGCATATCTTTCGGTAAAATCACCGATATGAGCTGTTCGATTATCGTCAGTAATTCCAAAATTCCAAACGACGATACCTACAACATGTCGCAATCTTTTAATGAGAAAATGTTCCAGGAAAAATCGATTCTCGAAATTGGAATTGGTGAGTTTGAAAAATAAATTTTGTGAAATTTTTATCTGATGATATAGTGCAGTATTCTGCCGTACAAAGCTAAACCCCCGTATTTGCAAAACATTAAAAATTGGCGTCTAGTAACAATTAAACTTCAATGTATAATATAGCTTCACCTAATGGCTTCAAATTATAGAACCTGTATTACAGTAGAAGAAATGGACGAGTAAAATCATTTTTTTATGAGAAAACCTTCATATTTTATTCATTTCATAAAATAAAAACCCATACGGTGAATATCGTTATGAAAAATGGGGCCTTATACTAGGGACAATACCGGTATTTTGATAATACGGTGATTGCAGCTATATTGATTGGGATATGTACTAGGAGAAAAGGTAAAAATGTCGGGATATTCCTAAGGAAACGACCAACTTTTCGCAATCTAATTACAGTAACGCAGCTGTACAGTTTTATTTTAATATTATACACAAATATGCGGCAATAATACCTAATAATCAAGTTCAAATAGAAACATCTTAACATTGTTTTATATTAACACATTTTTTTCAGGTAGTTTCAGCCAAAACTGTTCTCTATTTTCTGGTATAATATCACCAAGATTTTTTAGGATGTTTTCCACTTTACTTTTTCTAAACCCGTTAGGTTGTGATTTTATTGATGGGTCTGGATTGTCCAAAATATATTTTTTCTTCCAAAACATCGAGTTTTCTCCAATTATCATTATTATTTTTTCCAAAGTATTACTCATACTCATAACATTTAATTAATACCGACCTTTCTCTGACCTCCCCGCTCCCTCTACCTTCTTCTCCACCTTGGACCAAAAATATCCCTACAATCGATACCTCACTAACCATTTATAATAAGCATGAATCTCCCACTGCACTTATAAAGAAAGTATTCCTAGAATTACTACAAAAAAAACCTTATGATTTAATACTCTACACAGACGCTTCCAAAACTGACTCCGGTGTTGGTTGTGCAGTTTCCACGAAGCATGAACTCATAAGCTCCTTCACCCTACCTATAGTGTGTACCGTTCACACAGGTGAGCTACAAAGCATTTTTCAAGCTTTCAAAAGCATCCACCTACCCCACAAAAATATTGCAATATGCACAGACTCCCTTTCCTCCATTCGCACAGACTCCCTTTCCTCCATTCAGTCAATCAAGTCAATCTTCACTGACCACCCAATTGTCCAGAATATACACGACATCTATCAAACTCTCGTTGCTCAAAATATAACAGTCTCTCTCATCTGGCTTCCATCTCACATCGGCATTGATGGTAACGAAACTGCGGACCGCCACGCGAAAGATGCTACCACTAATAACGAATCAACACACATTGTCCAACTCGCAACCGACCTGAAGATCCACCTCAAAAACGCTACACAAGATTCTTGGCGACACCTGTGGCGCAATAGTACGACAGCACTTCATGATATCCATCCATCCACTTCTCCTCTCTCCCTGAACTTCTTAACCCGGAGAGAGGCTACTACAATCAGAAGAATCCGAATCAGTCATACCAAACTCTCACACGGATATCTGATGTCTTCAGGAAATCGTCCCGTTTGCCATAGCTGTAACGATATTGTGACCGTTAAGCACATACTGACGGACTGCAAACAATTTGCTTCTATATACAAACAACTTGATCTTAGGCCCAACCTCAAGGAAATGCTTCACTGCCCTACCGAAATCAAGAAAGTCTTACAGTTCCTGAAAGCTACCAATCTATACTGTAAAATCTAATTTAAATATTTGTAAAAATTATGTAAATATTTGTATTTATTTTTTCTGTGCCAATGACCAGCGCTGTCGAGGCACGTTAAGCAAAAATAAAAAAAAAATTAATTTTTCAGTAATTTTAGAAAAGTACAGTTTTGGAGTTTCTTTTTCAACTTTAGCTACAGAAGGCAAATTTTTCCACAGTTGGAAATCTTCAAGTTCCATTTTTTCAACATTGACCCTTCTTTCTGACTAGATATTATCGGCATACTAAGACAATTAGACGATTAGAAAGAAACATGAACTCGCCCGAAATATTGTAGACGATAAGCGTAATACCCGTATTTGAATTTTACTAAAGAAAATCTACGTATTTGATTGCAAGTACGTGTTTATCCTATAGTAAAACAAAAATACGTGAACTTTTCTTAGAATTTAAGGTATTTTTTGCAAATACGGGTGAAAAAAGGATCGTTTTTTAGCGTTTTTGAGCAAAATACGAGGTTATAGCATAGAAAAGATCCAAGTTTTTAATATTTTTATTATACCAGACACAGGCTTAGCTTTGGACGGCAGTATTGTAATCATCACTTTTTTAATGAATATTCACATAACACTGTAAATTTAAGTTATAGTAAATTTATATCGACAAGCAGATATTTTTTTCGGAAAATAAACTATAAGTACTTGAAATGATCTCTGTTTTGGACGCACTGTATATAGTAAAACTAACGATCAATTAAGAATATTTATTTTTTGCTGCAGAAAAGAAATTTCCCAGTCAAGACGACATAGATAGAATAAGCAGAGTAACATCGGATACGCCCATTATCGACGAAGGAGGACAAGGTTCTCTGGGGAGGAAGACGATTGAATCCCTGAAAGAAATCGAACGTAATCGACACATACATCTGTGTCAACAAGGTGAATATAAACGATATACTTAACATTTGGTAGATAATAATTATTGTAACTTTTATTTTCAGGATCACAAGTCATAGAACAAGAAAGACAAAGAGTGAACGCTCTTAAGCAGAGGGTACAAGAGGAGGTGAAGAGCAAATGGGCGCAAAGGATACAAGACTGCAGTTCGTTGAATTCTTCGGAAGAGTCGGAAGAAACACATAACGGGTAAGACATTACTATTTTACTAGCAGCCCGCCCTGGTTTCGCACGGGTTCTTTACAGAAAATATAAAATATCATTCAAGGTCGGATCTAGGAAACTTGTAGGGGAGGGGCCATTCAAAAAAAAGTTGAAAAATAAAATAACATTCGACGAAGTACGATAATTTTTCAAACTTAAGTCAAAATATTAAATTGAAATTAAAACATAAACTCTCAATGGCAACGTGTATTAACAAAAATTCACTATAAAACAAAATTTAACCTTGTTTTTTGAGATTTTGAAAATCATTCTAAAATTTTCTAAGGTTCAATATTTATATCATAATGAATATGAAGTAAGGCTAAGCCCAATTGCCTGTCTTGAGACATTCTGTTCCTCAACCACGACTTCGAGCGTTTTAAGGCGGAGAAACTGCGTTCGGTTGAAGCAACACTAACTGGTAATGTGAGAAACAGTTTTAATAAATTTTGCAATTTGGAAATACGTCCCCATCGCATATCTCGTAAATCGATGTCACGTCTGCATCTGCATAATTTCCCTCCTTATTAGGGGTCAAATCAAAGATTACAGAATTAAATATAAGATGTTTCACTCGTTCGAATTTATCGCGTGAAGCACCGATGCCGCTGGTGACTGTCTGGTGACTTGGATGGTACAGTACGTCGCTACGTCCTTACTTGCAATTAATTTGGCATATTATACGGGACGTCGCCCGTCGAGAGCTGTTATTGTAGATCGGTGTTTATTGGTTGTTCGTGTTTTATATTTATGTGTTGTATAGATTTTTTTAATTTATTAATTAATCGTTGAAATAATTAAAAAGTCATATTAATATTTTCTCTTTAATAGCAAAGCTTAAACACTAAATATTTTGTAATATTTGCTAATACAAAATTAAATAAATAATGCTCGACCTTAAAAAAGACTTGAAATTTAGAGTTATTGAAACATGAAACTCTATCATGACATTATACTAGGGTAGGTGTCACAGATGACACAGATCACCTACACATTGTGACATATAAATATGAAACATGAAATAAAGTCGAGATAGTGCACTGCAGTAATCGCGCACAAATAACCTTAATAATGTTTCCCTTATTTAAAACATCAAATGCGCATGCGTATATGTCACTATAAGGGCAGCACTATTACTGCTTGACCTTATGAAAGTTCCAATAACTATCTATTATATAAACAAGTACATTACGCAATAAAACACAAAAATTCAATTCTCTAGCTAACCAAAGGGGAATTGGTCAGTTCCTTTTAAACGAATTTACTAAATTTTCTTTTCATCATCCATGTAATCAATTTCCTTTCAAATATTATGCCAGTATCTATACCAGAGTCCGTATATATTTTACTCTCAAATGTATATTGAAAGATTTGAAAAACAATAGATTAAATTTAACACATAAATCAAACTCCAAACTTAGTATTTTACAACATTTATAAAATTTTTCAATAAAGGTATCCTGCAGCTGCTTCTCTTTTTACTGTTTTAACCTTGTCAATCCAAAAAATACGCGTTATTTAAAGATCAAAATTTAAGATTCAGTGGCCCTATTATTCTGGTGGCTAATGAGTATATTTAATTGAATTTGTGATTAATATCTGCTAGATTATCAATAAGTATCACAAAATTACCAAGATGCTGGATAAAAACTGTTTTCAAATTAATATCCCGAACATTTTTTGAATTAATTAACATTTAAAAATAAACCTTTGTGATGAAGAATCCTATTGATTTAAATATATATTTCTCTAATTACCCCTGTATAGCTTAAAATAAAATAAGCTTTTCGAACTTATCTGGTATCTACCGGTCTTGTTATTGACAATAAAAGCGAGTCGGAAACATAATTTATGAGAGCGGCGTCCGTTTGGGACAGCAACTTGAATCAAACCGCCCTGGAGTGAAACATCTTATATTTTTATTCTGTAATCTTTGATCAAATCTCTTATTAATTTACTTTTCCATAAAGTAACTTCTGACTTTAGAAGCATTTTAGATGTGGAAGAGTCAAGTATGGAGTCTTTCAGTAAGCCTTCATAGCGGACCGACAAACTCGACAAGCACTCATCAATTGAGTTACTGTTTCCTTTAATTAAATTATCAGGAAGCTGAGACTGAACGGGAAATGCAGACGGTCTGTCAGTGTTGCCAATAGAACTGATTTTACCAGAATTTCGGGTATTCGTAGTCGTACTGTGAACTATGACTGCGAGAAAAATAATGAGGGTACATTTGTGGATTAGAGACTTATATATAAGTAGGTGGTATACCACGTTACAAAATGTTCCAGTTACTTATAACATGAATCGTTCGTATTGGATCCGCCACTGATATCATTATGCCAATACAAAACAACACACACAAAGAAAACACAGTCGTCAGTCGTCACGTCTATTCGCTCCAAGTCAGTTTATTAATGGATCACACGCGTTTTTCATCCAAATTTAAACTTACGAAAGACAACTTTTATTTAAAAAAACGAGCATTTAAAAAAAATTTATTTTTCAAATGAATCAATCAATCTCAAGTTTTTAATTTAATCAGTTTAGAACGGTGGTATACACGTCTAGTTTATAAAATTATGTAGCCCGAATACTAAGTATAAAGAAAACTTGAGTGATATAATCTACTAGCTGGCGGGAACCAAATTACCAACACCCTTCAAACCAAATCTAACAAATACTTTGGTATTTAATCAAAATCAGATAAATCCTACAATTTGGACATAACTCCCTCAGTTTGGAAAATAGAATCCTAGAATGAGACTTGCAGAATGTCTGATTAGAACACAACACCTTTCATTTTTAGGTTTCTTGCTAACAACTCGAAATTGTTTAAAATTGTTTATCTGTGTGTGACACAACTGTAGTACTACACTTCAAAATATGACTCAACACAGCCTTATAAAAATATAGCTAGTTTCCGAGATACAGAGTGTTTAAAGAATATTTCATCAATTACTAAAACCCAATGATTATAAATAGTTGGCGAATGTTATCTAATCTTAATTCCTTTTATCTTCTATTAACTCTGTTTATTGAAAATCTATTTTCGGAATTCAGTAAATATCTAAAATTCTCTCATTTATAAGTCGAATTATTTTTCTCATCCTATCAACGGGCAATAATGAATTTAGAATTATTGACAGAAAACCTAAGGTATGTATTTTCAGGTTCTATTAATTTTTTGTTCCTTCCAAGATAGACTATGCAAAGAGTTCTCAAAAGTACAAGCATGTCTTTACAGAGTCCTTACCCTATATTTTCGGATGACTTGACCTCTAACGATTGAAAAAAATTCGTTTGAGGTAGTTTGTAATTGAAAATTGAAATTAGGAGTATCAGCAATATTTAATAATTTCGAAAATAAAATTGAAGGACAAAGATTATGTGGCATCGATATTACCTCAGTTACATTTAGAGAGCTCTAAAGTTGAAGGAAATTTTATTTCTTTTGAAATTGGGAATATCAGCGATATTAATTAGTCGAAAGAAATAATGTCACGTTTTTGCTCGTAATACATACAACATTTTTTCTGCAATCACTTAATTGTAACTATTAAAAACAAATATAAAGTAGAATTCATGAAAACTTTTAAAATCTGTCAATTCAAATATGTTTCAAACTTTTATATCTGTCACTGTCAATACAATTGTGTTTGTTGTATCGGCTGTTAATATGGGCAACGAGCGTTTTACCATTTTTTACGCTCGGCGAGCGTAAAGTAACTCTCCTCAAGAAACGTCAACTTTTCGTTGTAAATGGCAAGCGAAAAAACCTACTTTTCAATGTGATTGTAGAAAAATACATTTTTATTTATAAATATCAACAAAATAAGTGGTTTTCAAAATATATATGAAATTAATTAAATTGTATTTTTTTAAAAAGTAAGCTGCTGTCAATTAGTCAATTGTATCGTTCTGGCAATTAAGCATAAACATTTGATTTATGTGCTGCTAAATTTTGATTCTATAAAGGGTGTGGCAGATAAGAATGAATCTCGATAACTGAAGGTGACTGAAAAATGAAAATTGGTATGGTGGGGCTTCTAGTGGTGAACTATTCAAAGAAAATATTGCCATTTTCTCCTATTATATCGGAAGTTGTTAAGTGCAGTGTTGTCACAATTTTCAACCAAGTGCAATTGTTGTCAACGACGCCACATTTCAAATAAACAATTCCTTTTTTCAAACCCAATTATATTAAATCGTTTCTGTCCCTTATATTAGAGTGCGTTTGACTAGCACTCTTATCGTGCGGGTTCAAAGGTCACTAACCATATGTATCAAATCAAAAAACACAGAGGTTACCAAAATATGAGATAACAAATACACCTGAAGAGAAGAAGAAGAAGAAGATTATTTTAACTAACATGAAGATAGCTACATAGACATACCAAGATAGCTACATCATATATTGTCACTTTGAATTGTCAAACTGACATTTAAATAAAAACTTCGCTGGTGAAAGACTTTTTAGAATCGCTGAAACTAAATACATATCCTTCTTTTTCCCGTCAAAATTGCATAGGTCTGTCTTATTTATCTTACGGACTTTATTGGGAAGTTATGATTAAACGCATTATAGTTCATTTAAAAACCAGGAGGAGTAATTTGAAAAGCCTTACTCACACCACTAAAAGTTACCAAATTAGTTACTAAAGGGTGTGTTCCGAAAACGTAGTCAACAGTCGTGTTCCAAATATATTAAATATGCCTTG
>CAJUYI010009088.1:0-10357 GCA_910591695.1 Galerucella pusilla | reverse complement strand
AAAGAAATACCAGCATGGTTCAAACAGAACTGGCTAGTTTCTCAATTGCCACAAAAGAACTAACCAGAAAAGGAAATTCTGGCAAAAACATAACAATCTGCACTGACAGTATTAACCTTAAACAGACGTGTTATATCGGGGCTAGTACTAGAGAGTCACCAAAATTTAACTAACGCCTCGGCAGATAACAATATTATCCTCAGGTGGATTAAAGCGCACGACAGCAGTGAAGATAATCGCATTGCCGAATGTTTAGCGGCTGGATTAAAAATTTTAGGACCAAGTGACATCTACGACTTCGACAATTGCGGAGCTAGCCTAACGTTACACCAATGCCCAATCCCTTAAGAGATGGGATGGAATCGAAGATTGCAGTCTTGCCAGGATCACCCTAGGTGACCTTGGGAAGCTTGCGTCAAAGAAATATTAGAAATATTTGGCGATGACCAGGAAAAACCTACGTTTAACAGTAGGACTTCTGACTGGCCACTGTCAACTGAGGAAACACCTCCATACCAGGGGGCTAGTGGACACACCTCTATGGAGGATGTGTGAACGGGAAGATGAATCTGTCAGGCATGTCTTATGCGAGTGTCCGGAGTTATCGTCAATAAGAGAGTGTGTGTTCGGTGAGTCTTGGCCTACACCTGCCGATATAAAGGAGATGTCTCCTAGTGCGACCTGTCCACCTTCCTGGGAAGAACAGGATGGACGATGACCTAGGAGGACAACTCTTCGGGAGGATGTACAATGGGTCGCATGTGGCCAAAGTGCTGTGAGCCTACACTCACCCCCCCTCCTCTGTAAAGTATTACAGATACAGATTAAGTAAGAAAATAACAACAAACAGAGAGATTCTGGACTCATATACAGTGCGTCCATAAAGTAACGCATAAATTCATTATTAGCTAAATAAACAATAATATAAAAAATTCCCGAAACAGGTCAATTTTTGATTTTAATTTACTGTTTTTTCAAATTATAATGTTGGTTAGGTTAGGTTTACAGGGTGAACCATCTTCGTGTGATGACGCCATCGCCATTTTTTTTAAGTGGAACACCCCAATTTTTTTTCGATTTCCGGATTTCCCTTGATGAGTTGATTCCAAAAATGTATAACACTTTCTTTCAAATTGGTACAGGGTGGAGGAAAATAAAAAAAAATTAAATTACCTACAAAATAAGAAATAAAAGAATAAACGTAATAAACACATTAAATGAAATTACGTATTTACTTACTACTACTTTAAACACCCCGTATAATTTTTAACATTGTATTTAACAGCTTAGTGATCCAAGCCCCTCGACTAAAATTTTTATTGTTTGAAATTTTTTTCTGTCATTTTTTATCATTTGCCGGTAAAAACTGTCAACAACGTTAAAGTACATTTCTGTTATTGTTAACTCTGTAAACAAGGTACGTTTATGTGAAAACTATCTACAAAGAAATTTATCATATCATAATTTTGCAACTTCTTTAACAAAATGCGGTTAACCGAAAGTGAGAGGATTGAAATATTAATGATGATTGGTATTGGCGACAGGATGCGGAGTCAACAAGAGGTATGCAGAATATTTCATGAGATGCACCCAGATCGTGAACCCATTTCACAATCTACTGTAAGCAGAATAGAGCAAAAATACAGAGAATTAGGACATGTGAGGGATGCACCAAAGCCCGGTAGAACAAAAATTAATGAAAATATTCAAGAAGACATAATTTTGTCGGCAATAGAAAATCCACACTGCACAGTGCGAGGATTATCTAGGGATTTAGGTATTGGAAAGTCTTCAGTAGCAAACATTTTTAAAAAGGTAAAATACCATCCTTATGAAGTACGACTTATCCATGAATTGTCTGAAGACGATTTTGACCGAAGAACTGAATTCTGCGAGTATAAGATGAACCAAAATAATTTCACTGACAACGTTTTATTTTCGGACGAGGCAACGTTTTATTTGAACGGGCATGTTAATAGACAAAACACCCGTTATTGGTCTGATGAAAATCCACACTGGATACAAGAATGCCATACGCAAAGACCACAAAAAATCAACGTATGGGCTGGTATTGTGAGAAATACAATTATTGGTCCATATTTTTTTTACGAAAATTCAACAGGAGCATTGTATCTGGATTTCCTACAAAATACAATGATTCCTGATCTGATCCAGCTTTTTCCTGATATTCAAATACCCAACAATCTAGACCGTGGAATCTGGTTTCAACAGGATGGTGCACCGCCACATTTCGCTGTAACTGTGCGCGAGTTTTTAAACAGGACCTTTCCACAACGGTGGATAGGAAGAAGGGGAACAGTGGAATGGCCCGCTAGATCCCCTGATCTTACCCCATTAGACTTCTTTTTATGGGGTTATTTAAAATCTAAAGTTTATACTAACAGACCTGACAATATCCGTGATCTAAAAGACCGAATCAGGCAAGAAATGCAGAACATAACACCCGCTATGCTACAAAATGTTAAAGAAGAATGTAATGTCCGTTTCTGTCATTGTCTAGCAGTCAATGGAGAACAATTTGAACATTTATTGTAAATTTTCTTTTGTTTCTTTTTGGTAGTAAATCACAGTAATTTCATAATTATGTACCTAATTACAATTTTTGTATTTTTTTCCACCCTGTACCAATTTGAAACAAAGTGTTATACATTTTTGGAATCAGCTCATCAAGGGAAATCCGGAAATCGAAAAAAAATTGGGGTGTTCCACTTAAAAAAATGGCGATGACGTCATCACACGAAGATGGTTCACCCTGTAAATAACATTATAATTTGAAAAAACAGTAAATTAAAATCAAAAATTGACCTGTTTCGGGAATTTTTAATATTATTGTTTATTTAGCTAATAATGAATTTATGCGTTACTTTATGGACGCACTGTATATTCACGGTGTGTCTAGAGCTAGAGTGAAAAATTGAGAAAAAAGTTATTGAAGCCGAGGTGAACTTTGATCCGCACAACTAATAAAATAAAATAAATACATATTTAAAACCATTATATTACATTTTAATCGTCTTATAATCAATCTCCTGTAGGTATATTGTCATTCTCTTTTGATTCAATTGTAATGGAAGTTTGTTGTGTAGCAGTAGTGCCTGTATAATATTTCGAGCAGTCCAGGTAATACGTACCGCAAAGGTCTCTTAGTTGTGATACTATAATCAATATCGCTATTACGAAACAAATCGTATAGGCTAATAGTGATATCAATGTCCAAAATAATAAAATTGATAAGGGTGATAAATGATCGAATAGACCTTTGTTCTGTAAAGGATTAACATCTCGCTTCGGCCTCGGACGTGGACCCTTATTGTCAACTGGTACTACCGTTAGATTTTGATCGACTGAATAGGCAGATAGATTCTTGGTTGTGTCTGCTTCGGACATATTTTTATAAATTGATACATCAAATTATCAAATAATTTGACGCAGGCTGTCATTTCTTCTATTACTTGTCTACTTTGAAGCAGTGGCGGTTCATGGTGAAAATTTCAAGGTACTCTGTAATTTTTGAAAAAAAGTTTAGCTTGTAAGGTGCGTTGTTTCCCATTGAAAGAGCTTGCTGCGCTCGTTGGTATGGTCCAGCTATATAAAATATCAACGATCGCGCGACATAGGTTCGTTATTTCACTGGTAGACTTTACTTACGCATTTGGTTTGTTATTTAAGCTGTAGCTTTAAAAAAAAGGTAGAACGTGTCGGGGGACACACGGTAGGAACTTTAGTTCCTTTTAAGCAAAAATTATGTAATACATCTGACGTTATAGATAAACAATTTGCATATTCCTCGGAGGTCGAGTAGTGAGCAAACCAGACTCTAACACAGTAGACTTGGGTTCGATTCCCCGTGAAGAAGTTTTTTTTATTGTTAATTTTATTTTTCAATAATTATTCTGCTTGATATTAATAACGACAACAGGTAGACGTTTGAAATATTAAGCAGAATATTCATTATTATAGATAATGGTACGGTACCCTTCATGAGGGAGTCCGACTGGCAACATCTACTTATAACAGCATCATATATTTAAAAAGGGAAACCGTAGCATTATACAAATTGGACATTCAAGAACTGTAAGTTCACCACAAAAAAATTAGTGGAAACGTAAAATTGAATTGTCAAATTTTTAATTGGGAGTTATATTACAGTTTATAGAATTTTAATTTTCTAGATTTTTTCTTAAGTGGGTCGTAGAAAAAATATACTGTTCGACTCGGGTGGATTGTCCATATCCACACTAGTTGCACAAACCACTATTCTTATCAAAATATGCCCTTTTACATTTAAAAACAAGCTGCCAAATGTCGAATCAATGTATCCATCCATTTTAAAGTTATCGAATTAAAACATTCAAGTTTTCAAAATTTCAACAACCTGTATTTCGAAAAGTGAATGTGCTGGACCACTTAATCCTCATATCATTTTATCCAATTTTACGAGAGGAATCTACATGCAAACGTTGTTATTACCATTAACGTTCGAGATGCTTATACCATTTTTTGCGCGATCGTATTGAAATAAATTCCGAATAAAATAATTTAAATTTCTTCGATATGAACGGAATGTCAAAAGTGACATTTATACTTCTCGATCAGTTCAAAATATATTTTGCATTTTGGTGAAATTGTTTTTATGATGCTATTTATTACTTTTCGACGTCTGAACGGTAAATAAATCACTTACCGACGTGTTAAACTTAGAAACCAGTAAACACAACCTACCGTCCTGACAACCGATGCTGTAAATAAACAAAAAAGATCAATCGCGCAAAAAAAATTTATCCGAACAAATTCAAGTAGATCACCAGCACTGCGAATACCAGCTTTGCTTAAAATTTTAATATTGCATCGGTGGTTCAGTGGTAGAATGCTCGCCTTCCACGCGGACGGCCCGGGTTTGATTTCCGGCCGAAGCATATGAATCGCTGCTTCGTAAACGAGAGAGAGACTCAGGAGAGAGCACACGCACGCAAGCAAGGCACATAACGAAGCAACGTAACATAACGTAACGTAACGGTCAGATCTGTTGCGTCGCGACCCCTGGTCGCTCAAACATAACCTGACGTAAGGAATTAAAGTTCCAAAAGAAGCCGTCCTCAGCCTCCTGGGCTTATTGTGGATACTCCTAGTGTTCTGACTACAGCCTATTCAGCCAACCCGTTCCCTGTATCAGCTCATAGAGGTTCTTTGCTGGTTGGTTGTAGCAGTCTTAAGGAGTCATTTGGGGTCTACCATACAGTTTCTGCCTACTGTGGTCCAGCGTCTCACAGTTGCATAGTATATGCAGAGCTGTTTCGGTATCCTTTTTGTATCTTCTGCATGTAAGGTCTCCGTTATACAGCCCTATTTTGTTTAGGTGCTCCTTTGTGGGAAAGTGCCCCGTTATGATGCGTAGTTTGTTCCTGCTCATTGAGAGCAGTTCTTCCATTACTTTTTCTGATCGTTCTTTCATGAATTTCTTCCCATATATTTGCCTGGGCGTATTCTTCCAGTGTGTTCTTCCACCCACCCTTTTAACCATGACCTAGCTAAGCATCTGGGGATGCTCACAGCTGGTTCGGGTCCGTTCATCAGAGTTGACGATCCTGCTTTTGCGAGTTCGTCAGCTTTTTCATTGCCAGCAGCGATTCCTTCGTGACCTGAACCCACTCCAGTGTTACACTGTTCCGAGTCGCCAGTCTTCTAAGTTCTTCGCCGCATTTCCATACCAGCCGAGATGTTACCCTTGAGCTCTGAAGTGCGTAAAGGGCAGCTTGACTGTCACTGTGGATCCTGATCTGCCTGTTGTTGTAGGCACTCTCTCATGTTATTTGCCCTTGCACATGCAAGTACTGCATAGGCCTCTTTTTTTAGCTCTAGCTTACGCTAACAGCTATGCAGCACTGCATCTCTTATGTACTAGCCGCCACTGCTTTGAAGTATTTCCGATGCTACCATTGATTTATAGTAGATTCTTTAGGGTTTCTTATACGTAGTCTGGAAGTAAAATTATGTTTAAGAGTCTGCTGAACCCTCGAGGATCCCATAAGTTCAAAGTAGGTATATAGCTAAATATCAAACCCATGAGCACCCACAATTAAACTAATAGTTTCAGTCTATTTTATGTTTTTAATAAAAAAAATCGTACAAAAACAAACAAAAATATTCAATAAACATTCCAAAATCCCTAATGATGGTACAAAGGAGCTTGGTGCAGAGCAGGAGTGGCCAAAAGTACTTTTCCATGAGATGGAGCTGGATGAACTGGATGTCCAGATTTTTCTACAACAGCGTTGAAACCGTTGTGATCATCAGCGGTGTAGTGAACGGTACGAAGAGTACCATCAGCTTCGGCTACAGAGTAGGATCCTTTTACTACATCACCATCACGTACTTCGTGTTGGGTTTTGTGGTCTCCGGTGTGTCCATCTTGGACTCCATAGTTGAATTCGTATTTGGGATGAGCCTAATGAATATTTAGGATTAATAACAATGAAAAAGTTGATAAATCCAGCAAATACTTACGTAGTAATCAACATTTTGATGGGCTGGAGAAGCATAAGCTTGGTGAGCTACTGGAGCTGAGTAAGCATGAGCAACTGGAGCTGAGTAAGCGTGGGTAATGGGGGCTGAGTAAGTTTTGGCAATGGGAGCAGTATAAGCATGGGCTACTGGTGCTGTATAAGCATGAGCGACTTGGGCAGTGTAAGCATGTTCGACTGGGGCGGAGTAGCTGTGTGCTACTGGAGCATGACCGTAGTCTAATAATCCTGCGCTTGCAGCAGCTACAAATGTAGCGATGGCGAGAATCTGGAAGATACATATTAATTTACTGGTTAAATTATTATAATTAAAACCGAATTAATAGTTTTATTAATATCATGACCATAATAGCTATTTATGTACCAAGGGTATAAATAGATGTTCATGCAATGAGGGCGACGTCTTACGTCTTACGTTGTAAGTCGCACGAGGGTATACACATCTGTTTATGCCTGCTGTACATACAAACTTTTATCTCATACTAGCTCGTCATTGCAATCCAATCTCAATACAAATCAGTGTTTTAAAAAATCCGGTTTGAATTAATAAGTGAATGTTGACAAACGTAAATGTCATAATATCACAATAAATTTTATATGTGTCAAAGTTAGAAGTCAGAATGAACGAAGATTTTGGAATTCCTGACGAAATTATTGAAAAAGCAAAGAAAGTAACTGTAAATCTGTTGCCAAAAAAGTCTAAAGAAGCTTACGACATGGTTATTAAATAAGTTGAACAAAAAATTATTTCTCTTTATGCCCGCGCGGGCCATAAAGTACGACATTAGATAGTTGGTAACTAAGCAATAAAAACACAATAATGAACTAGTATGACATAAATAAATAAATAGATAAATTCATATCTTCTGTAAGTTCCTTGTGGCATTACTTATTCTTTTTTCTCTTATTCTTTTGGGAATCAAACCACAATAATGTTTTTTATTTTTTATTCCGACGTTTCGGTAGCGTTCCAGCTACCGTTGTCAAGATTAACTAGTAATAAAATTAATAAAATAATTTCTGGTCCCTATCTGACACAACGAAAAAACATTATTGTGGTTTGATTCCCAAAAGAATAAGAGAAAAAAAAATTCATAATAATAGCAGTGATAAGATATTTCTACGGTAATATGAAGAGATCAAATCAGGAATACAAATGAATATATGACAAGGAAATTAAAAAATGTTTTGGTAATTTGAAAAAATGGTCAATAAACAATAAAATGCAAGAAAAAGTGTAAAGAAAATGCAAAAAATTACTAAATAATATTTTTAACTTGAAATAAATTATAAAAAATAAGTTTATACTAAAATTGGTTAATAATAAAGTAATTTAAATGAAATGTAATGAGTGTATTGTGTTATTTAATAATATAATTTACCTTTGAGAACATGTTAATGTGTATGTTATAAAAATTGAGGTAATACTAATCTCTAAAAGAATATTGTGTCTTTTATATACGGCTATTGCCAAACATAGGAACCATTAAAGAGTATGCTGCCAAAACACAAGTATCCGACCTTATGACGAAATAAAAGAATGTGACCTAGTTAGGAGTATATCTAAGGTATTGATAGTTCACGCGATCGTATCAACTAATCACGAATTGTTAGGAGAAAATCAAGGCGGTATACATAATTTTTTCTCACATGCGGAACGAACAGTATATTTTAGAGAGAGACAATAAGAGAGTTTTGTTATTGATATTTAAGAGACTGCAAGGTTAGCAATCAGGGTTCACAAATTAGTTAAGATTGATTTATTTGGCTAAGTGATCTGTAAAGCAGCTGCTTAGGATAGTTGAGGGTTTGGGAAACGCTATCAACGAACATCAACAAGACATTTTTATTATTGAAAATTTCTAACGAAAAATAACGAATTTTTATGAAAGTTGAATAAATTTAGTTCTGTTTCAGTGCTGCATAATTCTCCCTAAACTGTAGCACGTGGTTGTACCGGGTGGTCTAATAAGCCGATATATCAGAAACTATTCATGTTATAACTTGAGGAGAAAAAATTCCTCAGGAAAAGTGGACAAGAGGTATTGCTGGAAATTACTTTCAAGTTTCTAGGTTAACCGCTAGGGGGCGTAACCTGTAAAGAAAAATTTAAAAACCAGTTTTTTGTGAAATATGCCCAATTATACCCAGTGTTGAATAAGTATAAACTGAAACAAGGCCTAAATTTCGCACAAATTTGTTTGAGTAATTACTTCTTATTCTATTTTTCCAAATAAAGGGTGGGGGAAAATATACCAGTTCTAATAAATTAACTGTCAATTTACAGAAGACAAAAATTATGCAATTTTCTAGAGGAGGTTTCCGGAATCCTAACTTTGATTTTTATTTCAACAACCAATTGATTCCTACAACCAATAAATATTCATATTTAGGTGTAGTCTTCACTTCATCAGGTCTATTTAATTAAATGGCCCAATCAAGTGACAACAAAGGTGAGCATGCAAAAGTTTCTCTTTCACTTATAATGGCTAAAACAAAAATTGATACTTGGCAACCTAGAATCAAATTGTTGGAGTCACTCGCCCTCAGTGTCATGTTTAATTGTATTTCTGTTTGGGGAGTGAGGTATTTGGATATTTTAGAAAGAGTTCAGCTATATTTCCTGAAAATAGTTCTTTTAGTTCCTATCAATACTCTAGGTGCTATAATCCGTTTAGAGACTGGAAGAGTCAAGTTTGCATTTAATATTTTTAAAATGTCTCTTAACTGGATACACAAAATACTAACAATGGATAATCATCGCTATCCTTAGCTCTGTTTTAAACAACAACTGCGTTTGGTCAACTCTACAGATATGAAGTATAACTGGATAGTTCAGTTGAAAAAGTTCTTTGTTGGTATTGACTGTGACCATATATGGAACAATTTGAATCATCCTTCTTTTATATCGCAGAGGAAAGATTTCTTGTCCAAATATTATACATATTTACATGTATCAGATGTCAGTGTTGCGTCTCGATATTCTTTCAAGTATTTGTATTCTTCTTTTCCTACCACCTGTGAACCAAGCACATACCTGGCTTTAAAATTACCCATCCAGGTTACCCGCACTCTTGCTTAATTGCGTATGTCTAACCATTGGTATTGGATACATTATTGGCCCTGAATTGGATTGTACTGTTTGTAATATTCATGAAAAGGAAACTATTTTCCACTTACTGTTTGATTGCCCGATTTATACAACAATGAAACGGAATATCCCTTGCCTTGAAAATATGAACTCACTGCTTCATGCCTTAAATAAAATCACAATTTTTGAGGCTGGGAAAATTGCGGAATAGATTTGGAATATATTGAAATTACGCCAATTTGTCTTAAATGAATAATGTTTTGTGTGTAGTTGTTAAGATTCGCTTAACCTTTCCCATTTTAAAAATACTTTTTTTTATATAGAATTATATTGTACCTTGCTGTAACATTGTTTCAGAAGCGATAAAATCATTATTATTATTATTATTATTATTATTCTCGAAAAACTAATTTTTAAACAGGTCCTGATTTTTTCAGTTTTAAGACCAATCAATTAATGATGTGGTAGAAGTAGGTACATAATTTGGTAAGCAACATTTTCAATGATCACAGGAATCTGAACATACTACGTAGCAGTTTACACAGTTCCTTCTGACTCATCCTGTATGAATACTTATCTAAATTCTATTTTTATATCTAACGAATAATTAATACTTGTAGTTTTAATTCGTGCTGGTAATGTCATCATTTGTTTCGAATTTATAATCAGATTACTTCAATATCGTGAACAAAAATGGCTTTGAACTCTTGATCGTTACCGTTTT
>CAJUYI010009087.1:0-10357 GCA_910591695.1 Galerucella pusilla | reverse complement strand
ATTCTGTCTCGATCTATTTCCCAAATTTCTAAAGATTTGTTTCAGTTCTTTTTGTGATCTTGTTATGCGATGTCGTTTGCATAGGCTATCACTCGGTGTTTTTTAGAATATATTATCTCTTTTGGATCTATTAAGCTGTCTCTTATTATACTTTCTAGCACCACTGTCGTAAGTGGATCCCTCGGTGGATCCCCTTGTCTTAAACATCTATTTAGACCAAACGTCCTGGATACAGTGCATTCCACCAAAAGTTTGTTCGAGGTTTCAGTTAGTGTTATTTTTACCATGCTTATAAGTTTTACCGACAGTCCCAGTCTGCTAATTGATATGTATATGTTTTGTCTATGAATGGGGTCATACGCCTGTTTGCAATATTTAAACAATATTTGCTATGGTAGATTTTGTTCATAACTATTGTTCATTAGACACTTCATGGTAAATATTTGATCTACAGTTGAACGTCCTTTGCGGAAACCTCCTTAATATGCTCCTCTGGTTTTGTTTGCATATCTGTTTAATATGTTTCTTATTATGTCAGCTAGCATTTTGTACATCACTTCCAAAAGTGCAATTCCTCTATAGTTGTCGCAAACACTGGCATCTCCTTTTGGAACTTTAGTTCTTTACGTCAGGTTATTTTTTGTTTGAGCGACCAGGGGTCGCGACGCAAGAGATCTGACCGTTACGTTACGTTATGTTACGTTGCTTATGTGCCTTGCTTGCGTGCGTGTGCTCTCTCCTGAGTCTCTCTCTCTTTTACGAAGCAGCGATTCATATGCTTCGGCCGGGAATCGAACCCGGGCCGCCCGCGTGGAAGGCGAGCATTCTACCACTGAACCACCGATGCTATATTAAAATTCTATGCAAAGCTGGTATTCGCAGTGCTGGTGATCTACTTGAATTTGTTCGGATACATTTTAATTATTATTTCCATAATTTTTTTTGCGCGATTGATCTTTTTTGTTTATTTACAGCATCGGTTGTCAGGACGGTAGGTTGTGTTTACTGGTTTCTAAGTTTAACACGTCGGTAAGTGATTTACTTACCGTTTAGACGTCGAAAAGTAATAAATAGCATAAAAACAATTTAACCAAAATGCAAAATATATTTAAAACTGATCGAGAAGTATAAATGTCACTTTTGACATTTCGTTCATTTCGAAGAAATTTAAATTATTTTATTCGGAATTTAAAATGGTATAAGCATCTCGAACGTTAAGGGTAATTACAACGTTTGCATGTAGATTCCTCTCGTAAAATTTGACAAAATGATGTGAGGATTAAGGGGTCCTGCACATTTACTTTTCGAAATACAGGGTGCTGAAATTTTTAAAACTTCAATGTTTTAATTCGATAACTTTAAAATGGATGGATAAATTGATTTGACATTAGACAGGTTGTTTTTAAATGTAAAAGGGCATATTTTGATAGAAATAGTAGTTTGTGCAACTAGTGTGGATATGATGGCCATATCGCACGAGGACGAAGTTCAAGTGCGATATGGACAATCCACACGAGTCGAACAGCATATTTTTTCTACGTCCCACTTAAGAAAAAATCTAGAAAATAAAAATTTCTATAAACTGTAATATAACTTCAAATAAAAAATTTAACAATTCAATTTTATGTTTCCACTTTTTTTTTTGTGTAAACGTAGAGTTATGAATGTCCAATTTGTATAATGCTATGGTTTCCCTTTTTAAATATACGATGCTGTTATAAGTAGATGTTGCAGTCGGACTCCCTCTTGTAGGGTACCGTACCATTATCTATAATAATGAATATTCTGCTAAATATTCCAAACGTCTACCTGTTGTCGTTATTTATATCAAGCAGAATAATTATTTAAAAATAAAATTAACAATAAAATAAACTTCTTCACGGGGAATCGAACCCGGGTCTACCGCGTGAGAGTCTGGTTTGCTTACTACTCGATCACCGAGGAATATGCAAATTGTTTATCCATAACGTCAGATGTATTACATAATTTTTGCTTAACCTTTTCGCTGCGGCGAGATCGAACCGGCTTTGATTCCCTCAGTGCTGCGCTAATAGACGTCATCCGCAGTGAAGCGTCAAAATTTGTCATTTAAGCTATTATTTATTTATTAATCATCACAACAAAATTAATTTTGGTATTTTATGGTTAATTTAATATCAAACAATAAAATAAAAAATAAATAAAATCATCTTCAGAGTCACTTTGTGTCAGGATTTCCTCTAATTCGGCAGTGGTATAATATGCCCCTCTTTTAGGCGGCAGGGGTATATTTGACATAGTTATTACTGAAAAAATGAATAAATATTGTAACTATTCCAGCTCTCTCCAACCAAAATAATTACCTTTTATTCAATAATCACTGTACGGTACAATTCGCCCACAATAACTACGTTTTATTTCAATAATATTACTTTATTATTAATAAACGTGCAAACGACTCGCCCACTGCTTCACTACCGGCCACTGACTAGCTCAAACACGTCAAAACTAGTAAATAAATAACTGACATTCGTTATACACAAATATGCGCCCACAGCAGCGCAACGGCAAGACCTTTCGCAAAAATGCGTTATCCGCAGAGGTGACACGAAAATAAAATGATGCATTTATGCGCCATCCGCAGCGAAAGGGTTAAAAGGAACTAAAGTTCCTACCGTGTGTCCCGCGACACGTTCTAACTTTTTTATATATTGGACAGATCAGAGCAGTCCTCCATACTCGTGGTATTTATTCCAAACTTCTTGGATTAGTTTGCCAAATCTATTTCTTTGTTGGTAGTACCGCTTTCTCCAGCACTTATATTATTCTTCATATTAGCTATGATCTGCTGTATTTCCTGGTCTTGTGGTTTCTCAATTAGGATTTCATTTGTACACTTTATTATTTCCGAGAATGAAGAGACCTTTCAAATGATATATCACAAGCCTATACTTCCCATTTAAAAAATTGGGGGTTGTACCTGTCATTCTAAGGGGGTTGAAGGTAGGGGTTGCATTTTCACGTTAAAGAATGTCAAGTTATAATTTAAATTTGACGTGTTTCGGGATTTTTTATAAATATGTACAGTAACCGAAATAATGAATTTATTCCATTTGGCTTTTACACACTGTATATATGTATACAAGTGAACTTTTAATCGAAGTTTGGAAGCATTTAGAGGATTGATGGAAATCGCGAAATATTTCCATACACTTTGCTCAAAACCTACAACAAAATTTTGCGACATTTTTATTATAAAAATTCCTGTTAGTACCACCGAACCATGAATAGAGTACACGCATATATCATATTTTGCTTGGATATTAATTTATAATAGTAAATATGATATCAAAAATTACTACTAATAGGGAAATAAACCAGTTTCCATTGGAAATTACTTGCAAATTTTGAAATAAAATTCAAATTTCAATGCACTTTCCGACCACAACCCGAGGATTTCCGTACGCTACCGATGATACGTGTGATGTCATATCTCTTGTGTTTACTTATGTCAATATGGCCGGTATTGCATTTTAATCAACTATTAAATGCTTCATCGACGTAAAAATATCATTTATATGTTTGTTTGAGACCATTACGTGTTTGTGTGTGCTTTTTTAATTTCTAAAGTCAACGTAAAGTGGAAAGTGGACATAAATACTGGATATTTCCGAGGATATTTTAAAACTTTTGGAAGAACATATTTTATTTACTAGTTCAGTGTTCAGTGACGATTCTCACATCTTTTGTGAGTAAAGATATGACTAACGAAGGTTTTGTAAAAGCACAAACTAATAACTTGCCCAAAGTAGACTCATTTATGCTGCTTGAATTTGTGAAGTCAAACAGCTGCTTTAATGCAGAGGAAATAAGAGAAGTTAAAGCATTATCGTAAGTACGATTTAAACTATGTTTTATTTATATAATATATACCAACCATATTTCGATGTGTGGTCGTGAGAAAATGATGTTTTTATGGTTGATTCCTAGACATATAGGTACATAACCTCAAACTATTTAAGAATAAAAATTACCAGCATAGATGTAGATACTTGTATGTAGTGACATTTGACTCGATATTTCCGAGAATTAAGGGAGTTAGCAAAGAAAAATTTGAATCGCAAAGTATTTCTATACCTACCCTAAAAAGTGTACTTTCTACACATTCAAATCTAATTGTAACGTTGATGGTTTACGCGATGTGCCATAGGTAGTTTGACACTAATTGGAGCTTGCCTAATTTTATATTTCACATTAAAAACGTTAGTATGGAAAACAAAGATTATGGTTGAAGGTTATATTAATATTGTTGATTTAATTTACAAACATTCCAATAAATATCCCGTCAATCTACGTCACAAGTTCAAAAACATTGAAATTTTACGTCAAATATTGGTAACACTGCTAATTAGTTCTTTTGAATTATAAAATTCTGGTTTGATTGATTAAAATTAAAAATAATGTGGAGCGGTTTATGGTGACCACTATTCTGTTTTTTTTTCTGTATCTTTAAAATAAATGTAGTTGTAAAGCTATAGATGTGGTTCTTCAATCATGTGAATTACGAGTACGTAACACTCGTAATAGTAAAAGACTACTTGGAAATTGGAAAGATACTCCAACTGCTAGACACGAATGCAGACACTAAGGAAAATAAATTATTCATAAAACTACTACATCCCATAATGGCTAGATTATACTACATTTTTTCATTAATTGTGCTCGGTAAAAATGTTATAAATAGCTATTATAAGTAAATAAAAATGCAACATAATAATATCCCCAGGGCCCCCGCTACCATATGTGCAAAGTGTGCAATGCACACGGGCGCCATCCTTTAGGGGCGCCAAAACCCAGGGTCCAAAAAAAAATTGCAAAAAAATATAATAAAAATTGAGAAATTAAATAGGATTAGGTATAAATATACACGAAATTTTATTAGTATGTCATCCAGTTATTGCCGATTCCTATGTTGCGAGAACATGTCAGGCGGTAGTTTCTTGATTTTTCCTGTTCAGACATGAATAACGCCTGGAGCGCTATAAAAGCGATGCATCGCCAGAGGCGTTTTTAAATCGGTTAGTTCACTGGACCGTGCAACAAGTGAATAAAAACAAGTAATCCTATTAATTTTTACATATAAAGTTATTTTTATTTTGTCAAGTGTTGTGTTGTATAATATTTTGTTTACTACTTTTTTTTTCTAAAAAATTAAGTGCTGAATACCTGCTGACTGCAATTTCAACGGTTTGATTTTTTATAAAATGGTAAGTGTTCCCTACTTTATACTATTAACATTAACCCTTTATAGGATACTGATTATAATTAATTTTTTTTTACCCAAATATCTTTTTATTAATTGAAAGGTCATGTACGAGTTTAAAAAAGTAATTGGTTTTTTATCCATAACTCGCTTAGTTTTTATGCTATCGATCTTTTTAAAAAACCATTTTGTAGGGTTTTTTAAGGGCTATAAGATCAAATTAGTTTAATATCTTTTCTGCCTTTATTTTTGGAAGGATTTAAGCTGAAAGGGCTCGAACAAATTGCTTTTTACTCAAATATGCAAACTTTAATCGGCCATATCTTACTTAATAATAATCTGCCCTATAAAGGGTTAAAAAATATTGCCTACTTAGTTAACTTTTTAAGAATATTTCCTACCCTACCCACATGGTGCTTGTTATTGTGCTTACTTTAGAAGTTAATGCCTAATTCCCATGAGTACTAATTATTTATATGTTTTTTCAGGATAAAAGAAAGAGACCTTCAGGTGCGAAGTTTCGCGAGCATTACCTGATGATACTGACCCCTTAAGTATTTTACAATATATATTTGAAAACAATTTAATCTCCACCCTTCCAAACGTAAGCATTTCACTAAGAATTCTTTTAACATTGCCTGTATCTGTAGCTTATGGCGAGCGATCTTTTTCAAAGTTAAAAACCATTAAAAATTATTTAAGATCGACAATGCTTCAAGAAAGATTGTCTGGGCTAGCAATATTAGCAATTGAACAAGAAATTTTTGATGGTATAAATTTTAGCGATGTAATTAATGAATTTGCAACAGCAAAATCTCGGAAAATATCGCTACTACAATAGCTATTCTTTATTTTTCTATTGTACCTAGACCTAGCTATCATTTTTGATTTTATAACGAAGTTACCTAAGTATTTGTTATTAGAAATATCTGCATATTTTTTCAAATATCTAAGTATAAGTAGAAAGTAGTACTTATATATATGTAGACATTAGGCAATATTTCTGCTATTTGTTCCTAAAAAAATGTGATTTTTAGTTTTGGGTTATTTTGTAGTATTTATAAACAACGTGTCAACGTGTCTGTACCCCATTAGTTAAGTAAATGTTTTAAAATGAGTGTGAACAAGAATTTATTTTGATTTTATTCTGTTTGTTTCATTTTGATATTTTAGTCTACAAATAAATATGACTTCTAAAGTTCAGTTTTTTTTTGCTTTATTTCAAGCACCTACCTACCTACCTTCAAAAAAATAAATAAAAAAACATGATCCAAAATGCCTTAAGGGGCGCCAAAATCCTTTTTTTGCACACGGGCGCCAGTAGCCCTTGCGGGGGCCCTGAATATCCCTCATCAATACAACTTTGAAGCACGAGATTATTTTGTGCTCAAGACAACAAAAATAAAAATAAAATGTTTCCTGCGAAAAACCCATATCTTATGTTTACAATGGATTTGCCATTTTGGGATATTTAGTTGTGGTTTTTGTTGGAAATGTTCTAGAAATAACGGAAATGAATAATTTATAGGAAAATACATATAAAATCCATAAATATTTAAAAATAAATGAGAGTATTGTGGTTTCTGGTTATATACAGTGTGCCCAGTGGCGGATTTGCCATAAGGCCCAGTAGGCCCGGGCCTAGGGCGGCCAGATACGAAGGGCGGCAATCGTGCCAAAAAAACTCAGTGATGATAACAAGAAATAACTCAAATGCAAAGTATCTCAAAATATTTTAGAGGCTCGCGTACCGTACGTATGATTATAATCTTCCTAAATCACTATTTTTGAGTATTAAAGTATAAATACTTTCGTACATCGTGCTTAAAAAATAGTTCGTACGTTTAGTTTAATATTAGTGATCTAGGAAGAATACCTATCCTATTGTTATTACAAAAACAACTCAGCGGTGTCGCGCGAACATTCTAGAAAGCTCTACACGACGCTCGAATGCGTGCGCGCGCCGCCCCGCAGGAAGGATCTAGAAACGGTGCAAGCGCGACGGAAATACGCGCGACGTGAGAGTGAGCAAGACAGCGCGCGGCATGCATACACGCGCGCGTTCTGGAAACTGCCCGACTATTCTAGTATAACGTTGCACCGGTATATATAAGCTACGGGTTTGGACGGTGGGACAGTTCAGTTTAGTGAGCGATTGAGTGCGATACTGCTTAAGTTGAATATGGACGGAAAGAAAAGGGTAAGGTTAAGTGGGGCAGAGTATCGCAAGAGAGCTAAAGAAAAAGATGATAAACAAAAAGATACGATTAAAAAAACACGGAAATTAGACGATTTCTTTGGAAAACTTGATGTTCCAAGTAGTAGTGGCGCTCCGTCAACTGATGATTCTGCAGTGTCTTCAAGTGAAAATACTTTGATCGATGTGGCAAGCATATCGAAAGAACAAGCCGAAGATGTCCCTCTAGTACCAGGAGTGGCAGGAGTAGGAGTGCAGCCCAATCCTACGGACCAGGAGCTCTACGAAATCAGCGACGATCCAGCTAAATGGACAATCGACGAGTTCACGCGTGATCACATTTGTAAGAACGGAGCCAATCAAAACATCCAAAATGATTTTCCTAAAAGTGAGCGCATTTACAAAGATAAAGCGCGACAGTTGTCGAGACATTTATTCGAACGTCAGCTTCTGAACGGTGAAAAAGTTCCGCGAAAGTGGCTAATTTATTCCAAAAGTACTGGATGTGTTTTTTGTGGTCCTTGTCTGCTTTTTAATAGCGGGGAGAGTCAGTTCGACAAAAAAGAAGGTTTCAATGACTGGAAAAATTCATATCATCGAGTGTCAACTCATGAGAATTCGCCTACTCACAAATTATCTGTTCTGCATATGAAAGAACGAAGCAACGTGCTAGGTCGCATTGACCGCGCATTAACAATGCAATTAGATGAAGAAATAAATTACTGGAGAAACATTCTGAATAGAGTAGTTGCATGCGTAAAAGCGCTTGCGTCACGTGGTTTGCCTTTCAGAGGACACGAAGAAAAATTTGGATCGATCCACAATGGAAATTATTTGATGTCCTTAGAGCTTATCGCTGAGTTCGATCCGTTCTTAGCCAAACACATTACACGTTATGGAAATCCAGGCTCAGGATTTACGAGTTATCTTTCTTCAACAACATGCGAAGAATTCATTCGACTTATGGGAAACAAAGTTTTGGAAACAATTGTTATGGAAATATTAACCGCAAAATATTTTTCTCTGATTATTGACTCGACACCGGATATATCTCACGTAGACCAGCTCACTTATGTTATCAGATATGTCCTGCCTAATGGGTCACCTGTAGAACGGTTCCTCAAGTTTATTCCAAACACAGGCCACAAATCACAACAAATGGCAGATGCTGTTACCTCAACTTTAACTGAATTGGGAATTGACATTTCAAACTGCCGCGGGCAATCATATGACAATGCAGCTAACATGTCAGGCATATACAACGGACTGCAAGCTAAAATAAAGGAAATTTCACCCCTTGCCGACTATGTTCCCTGTTCAGCACACTCGCTTAATTTAGTAGGTGAATGTGCTGCTGAAAGCAGCCAAGAGACTTGTTCGTTCTTTTTTCTACTCCAAGAGTTATACAATTTCTTTGCAGCGTCAACTCAGCGTTGGGAACTCCTTCAAACCCATTTCACCGTCAAAAGTCTATCAACCACTCGTTGGTCAGCTCGTGCAGACGCATGCAAAAGTTTACGCGAATCCTGGAATGAAATCCATAAAGCGCTAGTCACCATCGAAAATGACACACAACAGAAGAGAACCGTTATATGCGAAGCAAGAGGTATTCGTTTGAAACTGGAACGTTTTGAAACGGCTCTCATGGCTGTTTTTTGGGGATGTTTACTAGATCGCATTAACGCCACAAGTAAAAAACTTCAGAGTGTGGAAATTGACATTACTATTGTTATAGAACTGTACGAGGCTTTAATACATTTTGTTGGCGAAACAAGAGAGAATTTCGATGAATTCGAAAAAAAGCGAATAAACTGTCCTTCGTACAGGAATATGAAAAAGATTTTCGACGCAATCGAAAGCGTAAGCTGCTTCCTGGCGAGACTAATACAGGTGAAGAGATGCAACAAAGTGGCCGTGAAAATTTTAGAATACATACTTTTTTGGTAGTAATTGATACATTGTCAGAAGAACTGAAAAGACGCCGGGATGCTTATAAATTACTCTACAATAAATTCCACTTTATTAACAACCTGAAGAATCTAAGCATCTCAGAAGTCGAAGATAAGGCCAAAGCATTGCAAATGATTTATTCTACTGACTTAGAAGACAATTTTACAGAAGAATGTCTTCATTTTCGTTCCCACTGCAGCATAAAAAATGAGGAGCAAAAGAGTGCAGTCAGTTTGTTGAAATGGTTACGAACCGAAGGTCTTCAAACCATTTATCCAAACGTGGATATTGGTCTTCGTATGTGTGTGTGTACACCCGCCAGTAACTGTACAGGAGAAAGATCGTTTTCTTGTTTGCGCAGAGTTAAAAACTATTTACGCACTACAATGACGGAGCAGAGGCTAAACGATCTTGCTTTGCTTAACATAGAAGCTGATTTTTTAAGGAAATTGGATTGCGAAGATTTAATTAATAATTTTGCTGCGCTTAAGTGCAGACGACGAGTTTTGTAACACATTGTAAAACCTTTATTTTATTAAAAAGGAAACCTAAAACCATTTTAAATGTTTTATTCAAATTTCCAATCATCCCCGGCCTCGGAAAATATTATAAACCAGCTTTATAAGCTAGCTTTTAGTTAACAATTTTCTGAATCAAATAAAAGTGGCAATAAAGTGAATTCATGATTTATGTATCTAGTCTCTAATGATCGGTGCTGAGAAAAGGGCGGCACATGGCCTGGGGCCTAGAGCGGCTAGGACTGCAAATCCGCCACTGAGTGTGCCCATTTCAAAACTATGTTTGTAAACTATTGCTTCTAGGTATAGTCTATATAGAAAGGACAAGGAGTAATAAATCATTCATTTAAGTAGATTTCATAGACGTACCAAAATATATTTTAAGAGGGTATACCGTAAGGTACATTTTGTATTGAACGAATGAGTTGCAGCTATGCTAAAGAATATACG
>CAJUYI010009086.1:0-10359 GCA_910591695.1 Galerucella pusilla | reverse complement strand
AAACTTTTTGATAAATACTTTTATCTTGAATCCTTAAATATTACATCGTCTTCTTACTCAGGATATAAATATAAATTGATAAAATCAATAGTTTACCTTCGATTAATTACAGTTTTCTATAACAATTGTCGTGTTTAAAAAAAGCGTGTTCAATAATTAGACTTTTATGTCTTACAAATTTTCAAATCACTTTTTTTAGAGTGGACCGTTTACTATAAGATCTACTTCTCGGGCTATATGCTCCGACGAACAATGAATTACACTTCTTAAACGGGATTGGAATATCTACAAGATATAAAACCTAGATGTTTTTTTGTCAATATGAATTTTGATTTGTGGTAAGTTGTGGGTATGTCGCTATCATCGCATTTTTAGCATTACCTTAACTGGGCTAAATGTATGTAAGTGATTTCAACGTTATCTCTAGTACAGAATTATGCTCTTCGAGCTTTTGAACGGATTATATTATTATCTACCTTGTACTAATGAGGCACCAATACACCGAAACCGGACTGCAAGTGATATTGTCCCTTCTAATTACAAACCAGAATGGTTGGTTACTACTACTACTAAATGTGCAGGCGAGCCTTGTCCTGGATATCTCAAGCCAAGGTACCGGCACTGAGGCCACTAGCGGGCCCATTGTGCCATTCCTACTACCTAGACATCCATGAAACCAAGCGCTTCAATAAAGGCCACAACCTTTTTCAATGGATGTCTGCTTGTGTCTCAAGGGGCCATAAGAGAGACTCCGAAGATTCGCCTGCGTAGTACAGCCCAGTGTGGACACTCTAAGAGAACATGGACTGACGTTTCGCCAGTCATGCCGCAACCCCTACTTAGGGAGCTTTCCTCTACTCCTAAGTTGTGGAGGTGTTTCCTCATACAGCAGTGCCCTGTTAGGAGTCCTGCTATCTTCCTTAGCCTACTTCTTGGTAGTTCAGTAGCTGCCCTGGCGTGTCCATCAGTCCATCCCTTCAGTAGAAGTTTGGATTGTCTAGGACCCTGCAGAGTATTCCAATGAGCGAGGTGCTAATTCCTCAGCCACTTCTTCGTCTCCTTGCTTATTTTTTGTTTTGTTAGGCCCAGGGTCGGGGCCGGGCCGCATTAAGGAGCTGCCGCCCCTCTTCCAGCCAGTGCATCCGCCATCTCGTTGCCTTCAACACCAGAGTGGGCTGGAATCCATTCTAGCCGCACCACGTTCCGCCTTGCAAGATTAGCAAGTCGTTCTCGACATTCGTTAGCAAGTCTTGAGTTGCTGGTATGCCCACTCAGGGCTTTATAATTGCTGCCTGACTGTCGGAGTATATGATTATGCGTCGATCCACATAACCTCTGTCTAGGTTTATCTGCACACATTCCAAGATAGCATATATCTCGGCCTGATATGCAGATACACCATCACCCAATGATACTCAAACTTGTTTTTGGGTTCCTGGAGTAAATTCCAGCCCCTGCTGTATCACCGGAGCATGACCCATCTGTGTACCAGACGGTCCCATTGGGCTGTGTATTCCTCTCTTTTTCCCAGGACTCTCTATCCCGGATCATGGCCCTGTATGGGGTAGCGAAGTAGTACTTACGCAGGCATTCATCAGCCGCTCGAGCCAGAACTGGAATATCTTCCAGGAGCCAGAGCTTCTTGACGTGCCTGCACTCTTCCCCTCTTCGTACGAATCCCAGCCGTTTCAAGCGCAGAAAAGCCCTCCCTGCCTAACCTAACCTTGCTTAGGCGACTATCAAGATGAGCCCTCCATGTCAGTGATTTATCAAGGATCACTCCTAGATACTTCACTTATTCAACCACCGGCAGTGGTACTCCATCAAGATTTAGACCCTCAGGTCTTATACCTCTCTTTTTGGTGAAAGCAACTATCTCAGCCTTGGCAGGATTAACTGCAAGTCCGTGTTTGTTACACCAACCCACCAGCCCTTTGCATGAGGTCCCTGAGAACAGTAATGTGCCTTCCAACAACAAGGACAACGATATCATCGGCATGCCCAATCGTTGGAAAGCCCTCACCGTTTAAAAGGGTTATTAGCTCGTCAATGACTAGGTTCCACAATGTGGGCGAGAGAACACCCCCTTGCGGACATCCCCTAGCGACGATTACTTTTGCCACATGGTCTTTCCATGTGGCCTCTACTGTACGGTTGCACAACATGGCCCCAAGCCAGTGAGTGATCATCGGCTCTATTCCATGATTTGCCGCAGCCCTACACATGGATCCCACAGGGGTGCTGTCAAACGCCCCTTGTATATCCAAGAAAGCTACCAGGGCGATCATGCCATTTTCCAGCACCTTCTCTACCTGGGTTACCAGTTGGTGTAAGGCACTTTCAGTTGACTTGCCACACCTAAATGCATGTTGGTTGTTGTGCAAAGGATACCTAAGCCCAACCTTTTCCTTTATGTAGCGATCAGCCACCCTCTCCAGTGTTTTCAGCACAAAGAATGTAAGGCTAATGGGTCTAAAAGATTTAGCCACCGTATATGTGGTACGACCCGGCTTGGGTATGAAGACGACTTTTACCTGCCTCCACTGTTCAGGGACATACCTGCGTGCTAAACAGGCCCGAAAGATATGCACCAGATTTGTGCCAACGGCCTCCCAGCTTTATTGAAGCAATGCCGGGAAGATTTGGTCTTTCCCCGGGGACTTGTATGGTCCGAATGACCGTATCGCCCAAGTACTCCGCTCGTATGTGACTATTTTTTTTGCTGAAAGATAGTCCTTTCTACATGGTCGCTGTCTACCCACATATCCCATGTCAGGACACTCCCGCTCGATTTTCTCACAACCGGGGAAGTGTGTCGCTAGTAGATGCTGCAACGTATCCACCGGGGTTTCGGTGAAAACACCCTGTGCGACTTCCATGCAGCCTAGAGCGCTGTCCGGTGATTTCGTTAAGATCCGGCGCAGCCTTGACATTTTAGGTACCGAGACGATATCCTTACAGAAGGCCCGCCAGGCATCTCTCCGAGCCAACCTGACCGCACTCTTGTACTCATTTCGTTTCTGGCGGTATTGCTCCCAATCCAGATCCGACTTTGTCTTCCCAGCCCTATTAAATAGGCGCCGGGTATGTTCTCGTAGCGAGTCCAGAGACTTGTTCCATCATTTGTGGCCCTTACCCTCCTTCGTCGTTTTTTCGGCGCAGTTTTCTTCATAAGACAAGACAATAATCGAGCCTAGCTCTGCTATTGCCCAATCGATCTCATCATTATTGCTAAAGTTCCTAGGGAAACCGCCAAGCCTCCTTGCGAGATCCAGTTTATACCGTTCCCAGCTGGTAGTCTTGGGGTCCCTATACTTAATTGATTGTTTTTCAACAGCAACCCTGTTACTGAAACAAATGTAACTGTGATCCGACAATGACGGAACATCATTAACATGCAAGTCCCCTACCATACTTACAACGGTACTTGACGCAAGCGTCACATCCAGGACTTCAGCCCGAATCCTATTTTGGAATGTTGGTTTCGTCCCTCGGTTGAGTAGTTGCAAGTCAGTGGTACCTAGATAGTCAAGCAAAGCATCTCCCCTGCTATTGACGTCTGTACTGCCCCACATAGTGTGGTGCGCATTGGCATCGCAGCCAATAAGAAGAGGCAGTTTCCTGACCATGCAGTATTCCACCGCCTTGCGCAACTCCTCAGTAGGTGGTAGTTCTGGTGAATCATAGGGCAGGTAAGCAAAGCATACCACTAAACTATGCCTCGTACTATTCCTGCCCAGGAAGTCCACTTTCACCGCTAATAGGTCCCTGGTTGGTTATATCTTTCAGATATACACCAGACCCGTTTAACTTCATTGTCTGTCGATGCATACAGCCCGAGAAGTAGATGTTTCTTCTTAGTGAACCGTGACATCTGATAGTTCACCTACTTCGGGAATAGGAAATCTAGACTCAAGGTAGAGTCGAGCAGAGCTTGAAATAACAGAATAGCGAGCAGTATCGTGTGTTATATTACATGAACCAGTTGGAGCCACTTTTGACCCCCACTTACCCACTTACCTGTGATGTAAGAATCAGAAATTAAATGACAGCCAGTTTTTATGTGCATTTCAGGTCTCCACGTGAATAAATAACGAGGGTGATACGAAATACCACCTTCAATTTTTTTTAACCCAAACATATTAGTTTTAGTACTTATAACTACTGATAAGAGTACATTCCACTTTTGTATTTATTACGTTAATAACTGGGATTTAGTATTACTTATTATTTCAATGTTTATCGCATATCAATAAAGTAAAATAATTACTAGATCTTTTTGGAAAGTACTTCGAATGTTTGTGGTTATGTTATTATCAAAATTATTTTAGGTAGTAAGTAGGTCAGTGGGAGCAGCATAGGACAAGTTTTCAGTTTTCCTTAAATACCTACCTAAAAATCGGTGCCAGCTAAAACCAAATGTGATCGGGCAGAAATTGCAATAGATTAAATGTGTTAAATATGCCTATTTATTTAGTGTTTCTTCATCACAAACAATATACAAATAAAATTCTGGATACAATGAGATTAAAAGAATTCACCCCCCAAATTTGTAAAAATTTTCATATCTGAGAGAATCCTACAAAGACAGGTAGTGAGATACCGCACAGGAAATAGTACCCTAAATGAAAAAAAAATCAGCTACCTATAAAAAGAAGTGAGGTTCCTTTAAAAATCTAAAATGTAAAAAATGCGAGTCGCGTAACAAGTAAGATATTTTGTAAGATCAAGTTGGTAAATTGATAGAGTACCTATGTATGGGAGCGAGTATCCAAAAACTTAATTAAAAATTGTTACCCAATTAGTTTACTAACAACATTTAAAGTGACTATTCGATGTTAGATATACCGGGTGGTGACTCGACCTTAGGACCATAGGATTTTAACATGGGAAATCAGAAAATCCTAAATATTTGCTTCCCAGCAAAAGAGAACCTAATGAAATTTTATTAAGAATAAAAAAAAGAGAGATATTATGCTAGTTTCGAACCCGGGTCATCCGCGTAGAAACCAACCGCTCCTATCTCTGCGCTATAACCGACTCCGACTGCAACTGTCAAATTCAAGTACTTCAATACAGGTTGTTTTTTTAAATTTATTTCCTAATTTTTAAACTTATTTGCTATTAAACATTGATTATTTTATGGCAATATTGTCAGAAATATTGTACTTTACGTACACACAACATTTCATTAGGTTCTCTTTTGCTGGGAAGCAAATATTTAGGATTTTCTGATTTCCCATGTTAAAATCCTATGGTCCTAAGGTCGAGTCACCAACCGGTATATACAGCCATAGAAATGAAATGATACTCTTATTAAATATAATATAGCGCTATCTGGCTAAATTGATGAATATACAAACTCAGCAGTCAAATCGGTAATATTAGGGAGATTTTGTTGGAAATAGATTCCATGAAACGTTTCTAGAATCCTAATTTTTGTTATAATAGCTAAGTCTTTCCGGTTAATTTTTTTATTATATAATAGTATTTTATGCAACGATCATGTAATGATAGCCATTAAGACACGAGCATGTTGTAGGATACGAAACGAGCCGCAGGCGAGTTTCGTATATAATATGCGAGTGTATTAATGGATTTACATGAAAGTTGCATACAATATTGTTTCTACTCCGATTAATAAGAATTATTTAATTAATAATTATCATTTATTATAAAAAACAAGAACAAGAAATATAGTTACTTTTGAAAATCTAAATTATTTGACAGCTGTCAAATTAAGTGTCACTTGATAGGTCTGTTCGCCTGCAATAAAAATGTAGCACTGAGCTATATAGTTTTGAAAAATTCAGGTCTATCTGTGAAAAAATGCGTGTAAAATTGCTAAATCTGGGACTATCTATGTATATTGCATTTGTATACTGCAAGAAGCATTAAAACATAATTAAAATAAATAAAATCGTATAGCTCAGTGCTACACTTTTATTGCAGGGAACAGACCTAATATAATTAATTTCAGAAATGTCAACCAGGTATCCATGGCTATATTAAATATTGTGCGAATGTCGCATTCCTATTGGCTTAAAAATCTGTATCATAGAGAAAATTTCTATCTTAATTAATATCAATATGATACAGATTCTAGTCTTTTAATAAGTATATTATAAAACAGGAGTAGAAAAATATATTTAGTTACTTCTCCAAAATTTTATTTTGGATTTCCACCCAAAATAAACTAGACTATCATACCAGAGTTCAATAATTGTATTTCACTTCACCGCGGAATTTGAAATATTTCAAGCTTCCTTATATACGAACGGAGAAGGCACCGACTTCTCTTTTTTTTATTTCAAGCTGTAAAGAGCAAGAAACTGTGCAGTAGTTCATCATAGTTTTAAAATTTCATCTGAAATAATTTGTGTTATCTAAATGTATCGTGGACTACCGCACAGTTCAGAGGGACAAGTAAAGAGGACCAACAAAGTACTTACTTTGGACAAAATTTCTTTAAAACAAGTTCCTTGGCCAATAATAACCGGTACCAACAATGTTCCAGTTATGAGCAAATCCTTAACTAAGCAAGTTCCTTTGCCAAATATTCCCTGTGTATACAAAGTTCCTAGGACAATACAGTAACTCAAAACAGCAAAATAATTCCCTGGATTGAATCCCGGTGATAGATAAGAAAAACGTATATATTGAGGAAAGTGATAAATAAATGTGTAAGGCTTCACCTCTGCAAAATTGGTTAAGTCTTCATTTTTTAAAATATTACGAATCCCTTTTATTTATTCTTTTCAATTATTGTCATATTTTATTATCATTATGAATGTATACCTATATATCGCACCTCTAGAAGAACAATGACGCAAGTGTAAAAATTTCGAAAATTCAGTTAAATATGGCAAACGTGCCAAAAATAATCATTATTTCCAATGGTACAATGACTCAATTGTAGTACGCACCGGTGTGCTAGAGGGAAGGTGCGTCGTTGTTCCATTTGTATAAATAGGTTACCTTCTTTTGGAGCAACCTCGACGTAACCTTCAATTGTGTTTTGAGCCTGGACCAATACGCACGTGTTTTGTTAGTACAACGACGTAATTGTAAATTGTGACATTGTTGATCTATAGTACAAAGGGTTTTTGCACGACCTCAATTGGAATAACGACGTAAGTGCCATACGCAGAATGAGGGAGATGCGGTCCATAGCACTATTGAAAAGTCGATCAAGAAGGCGAAAAAGTCAGGACCTATATACGTATAGTTTGGCAAGTTTATCTGAAGCTATGCGGCATCGGTAAGAGGCGAGGAAAAACATGGCGCCTCTCTGTCAAACGTACAAATGGCGTACGGTACCTATTTTACCAAGTAAAACTGAAAATACAAATGTCACTGACAATACCAACGCCACTGGATAAATCAATATCAGTCAATTGACGAAGTGAGAGGGAAGATCTCACGCACGCGCTTGCCAATTAGAAGTCAGCTGGTCGATACAAATCACCAATTATCTAATTCGGAGGGTGTGGTCATTGTGGTTTTCGTACAACGCTGTCAGAGCTTCAAAAAACCCATAACAAATTTGGAAAAGTGTTTATTTTTTAATATTCTTAAATTGGAGAAATAATGTTAATAATAAATCCAAGGAAACAAGCACATTATAAAATTAACATTTAATCATATTGTTAATATTGTTGATAGTAAAAAGACCCATTTATAATTATTATCACTACATAGTTAACACTTCAGCTTTTTCATAGTTAAAGGTGGCAATGTCGAATGTTTTCGACTGCAATAAATAAATTTTTATACTAAATTGTGTCATAATTTCACGAATATTGAAAGGCGCAGTGGAACAATGACGCAAATGGAAGGTCATTGTCTTCTAAAAGCTGTAACTGTTAATTTTTTCGGAAATTTCTGGAAATTAAATGCTTCATGTGGAAGTAGAATACATTTTCGGTTCATCAAAGCTTTCTTGTTTTTTTTTAAATTCACTGTTGCTCTGTGAATCAATAATTAGGAATAAAAAAACTTTAATCGTCAATTCTGAGGAATTGCTTTTTTTGCACTTGAGTCATTGTTGTTCTAGTGGTGCGATATATTCTTAAATAGAAATTCTTATTTATCACACAGAAACCTAAGTTGACTAGACATCAATGTTCCTCATGAATTTTTTATTGGCAGAAAATATTAATTGAAAATCAGCTGATTTCGGGCTGGATTTTTCCTATTTTTTTTAGAAAATAAAATTAGTAGCGCCCTTTATTTGTTTGACCCGCATTAAAATATAATTTCTCTATCTAAATTCCATCAGATAACTGGCTTTGTTATCCCCAAACTCTAAGTTAGGAAAGAACCTACCTTATCAATTTCTCAACGTTTTTTCATCTTTCAACGCTGTAAGCTTTTAGTGTTTCATCTATTGGCAATCGCACGACAATATATTATATTTATTACCTGACGAAATACATTTGTCTTATGTTGATACCGCCACTAAAAATTGTTGTTGGTTAACAAATTAGGTGACAGTTTCTGAAAAACTTTTTGGATGGATACTACCCAATATAGGTAGTAAATATATTGGTTTTAAATAGATATAATTACTTTTGCGGTAGGTCTGCGTGACGAGTATTTATTAAAATATTATGTAATACTGACAGTTTATTTATTACAGTGATGGTGGTGGTAGATCTGGCGTGTATTTATCAGTCGATGCGAATATGGAACTGGCCGAAGAGGAAGACAAATTTGATGTATTTGGATATTTGAAAAAGCTGAGACAGTCACGGAGAGGATTAGTTGATAATGTTGTAAGTACACTAAATGTTATTTTTTCTCCATTTCTCGTATTCCCGGAGAAATAGTACTTGCGGTGAATCACCCAGCTATTTTTCCTATCGTTTTAATATTCTTCTCAATTTTTGCTTTTTCTGCTAGGTTCTTATTTCCATTTATTCTCATATTTAATGATTACAGCCCAGTCGATTATTTCCATTGTTCCTAAATCTATAGTAATTTGGTTTACCTCTTAGATTTCTTTCTGTTGGTCTCTAGTTGCTCTCCCTTTTAATTGCCGCATCCGGTTCTCTCATGTAGTTCACAATACTTCCCCGATGGTATCTTAATTCCACATTCATTAGTATTCTAAACTCATTGTTTAGAATCTTTTTAGGCCCCAATGTCTGTCTAAAAATATTTCTTCCAAAATCCCATATTATTTCTTCGTCTTTTTTTGTGCCTAGCATTGCTTCACTTTCGTTGGTATATAACTTTTGGCCTAATGGAGGCTTTGCATATTTTCATCTTGGTATTCTTAAAAAAGCTTTTGCAATCAAGCAGATTCTTGTAATGGAAGAAAGCTCCAATACCTGCCTGCTAGCGCTCTGAAATATCTTCATTTCGGGGTGTCGCAATGAAGGTATGATAAAAGGTCGTGGTGTTCCTGTTAATGTAAAACAAAACACAGAAGTCGGCAATACGTTCGATGTAGAAAGAACAATTTTCCTGAATAACCTTCGCGAGTTCCTCGTCGTGTCCTCAAGATTTGAACAGTAACTCGTAAGCAAGATGTGTAGATACAGCTTCAATTCGGAAAAAGATATCAGCGAGAAATATTATCGTTACCCTTTCACGTTTTTGTTAAAAAGCGTAAGCCACTTATGCAACTACGCATGTAATACAGACGCGTGCGTCGGTTGTATGATAGAGGCGCGTAGACGCCAGGGGAGAGGCATGCCGAAAATATTTGCACACGAGGCAGTTGCAAGTAGACGCAAGTCGTTCGATCTGGTAGCGGGAGACACGTGCGTCTTTCTGCCTCTTTAACGTTTTTTATTGAGTTTTTGCTGCAGACTGGGGATATTATAATTTAATATCGTCTTGGCAATTTTAAAATTTAATATTAGTATGTGTTATAAGTAATATGGAGTGGTCTAATGAAAAATGTATTGCGTTTGTCGAGGTTTATCGCAGTTTCACTCGCCTTTGGAAGGCATCCGATGATAATTATAAAGACAAATTTAAACGACGTGATGCCCAACAATATCTGGCGGATAAATATAAATTACCTCTGCAGAAAAGGATTCACCCAGCATGAAGGCTTTTTTCGTTTTCTTTTCTCCACTTTAACATCATCAACAATAATTGCTACTGTAGCAGCAATTGCAAAAATTCCTATTTCGTTCGACATGACGAGCAGCACAACCAAAATCAAAGCTTTAAACAAATATCGACATAAAGAGATGCAATATCTTTGGAAAAATAGAGGCATAAATGGAAACAACATGTAGGCAAGACGCAAATAATAAGCACAGTTGCAAGCGTTAGTTGTTGTCATGCTGCATGCGTATTCATTCATTCATTCAAACGTTTGGGTTGTGCTCAACAGCCCGG
>CAJUYI010009085.1:0-10359 GCA_910591695.1 Galerucella pusilla | reverse complement strand
GCACCCTTCTTATCAAATTTCAATTATTATTGTTTTTGAATTAATTACCCAACAATTTACCTCTTTGGCTGGATTATTAAGGCTCTAACATTTTTAATTCAAATTTTCGATTTTTTATGGATATTTCTATCGATAATAAAACATGTCTAGAACTCGAATGAATTTATTACAGCGAATTGACCTGCCGCAAAGATTGTCACGTGTGGGTCTAGTAAAAAATAATTTGGTGCGTGAGTGCGTGTGTGTCATCGAAGTGTGTAAGTTGGTGAACTTTGTCTGCATCCCGGTGGCGTTCGTCGGATCGCGTAGCTATAATATTATAGCGGTGGCGGGCCAGCAACCAGACATTGCAAAAAAACCGCACAAAGGTTAATGACCTATCCGACCGACCCACCGACAACGACGACTATTACCGGCGTTGCCAAATTTTAGAAAATCTTTGTCTTATACAGTCGATAAGACTATAATTATTATTAGTGTTAAAGCATCTAAAAAAGAATTTATGAAAAAATAAAACAGTGATTATGGCTAAAATTTGTGCTTTACTCTTTAGGTTAACGAGCTATAGCTAGGTTACACTGACAACAAATATTTACATGATTTGAAAGTTGACAGCCGCCTATTTAACTGATTGATTTTTAAAATTTAAATAGTACAAAAACGATTCACGGAATTCTATAGCTTTGTTAGAATTTTTAGGTAAAATTTGTCAAAAATCAATTGCAGAAGCAACCGTGTTCTTCGGTTCAGCACACTTTTTTTCTTCGGTCAGTTCATGTCATATGTCGTATTCTACGCACTAAATCTATTTACCGATAAAATATGCCTTTATGAACAACTTTTTTATGATTTCTTTTCCGTATCTTTTCAATTATTCCTAATTTTTTTGTTTCATACACTTTTGTTTGTTGCCCATACACTTTTTTTGGTTTTCAATACACTTATTTGATTTTCCATACACTTTTTTCAGTTTTCGATACACTAAATCTATTTACCGACAAAATATGCCTTTATGAACAACTTTTTTATGATTTCTTTTCCACATCTTTTCAATTAATCCTAATTTTTTTGTTTCATACACTTTTGTTTGTTGTTCATACACTATTTTGGTATTCCATACACTTTTTTCAGTTTTTGATATACTAAATCTATTTACCGGCAAAATATGCCTTTATGAACATAGGCGAGCGGCGCACCCCTAAAAAGATGCACAAAAAAGCGAGTTGACCGACCACTACAAAACGCAAGGAAAAAACCAATTGGGATCGATTAATTATATTATTAGTAACAAAAAACCTCAAACATTTTTTTGTCCCGATGGTCAGTAATTTGTTATTAACCAAAAACTCGCAAACTTACGGAAAATGAAAAAATCGTTACGCTAATCATTTTTTAAGGTAAAATGGATAAAAATAAACACTTTTTGACTCTTGATATTTTTTCGAAAAATGCTTTGTTTTCAAGTTATCGGCAATTCAAACTCAAAAATCGACCGAAAAATGGATTTTTCGAAAAGTTTTTTCTCGGCTTCTACCACAGCTTTTTCAAATTTTCAAAATGCAAATTACTCGTGAAAACATATACTATTAGATGGTATTTTTTATTTTCTTGCTACATTCATTTACCTTGTCGAATTCGTCATACCAAATTCGCGAAATTTACGGATTCCAAGGCGGATTTGCCGTGACGGAGTGCGTAACGTGTACTGATTTGAGGAACTATTTTTCGATTAATAATGTTAATTATAATACGTTTTATTTTGCTATCGTTAATGTTTTATTAATTTCTGCTACAAAATATATGTTATAAAAATTATTAAGTTATGAATGTTAAATTAGAATGAGACTTATTTCAAAATAAACAAACTGATTTATTTACATAAGATTTACATTTGAATATGAACATCTGTTTTAATAGAGTTACATATAATCTTCAGCCTCTTCTTCACCGTTTGAGTCTATAAGATCATTTGAAGTGTCTTGATTATTGCAAATTGTAGAACACGCACATAGTTCGCAACATGGAAAAGCTTGAGATAAACAAGAACATCTTTCGTCATCTTTGCACGGTGACTTTCCACTACAATTACAAATAAATTTTTGTAACAATTCCATGGCTGTATCTCCTTCAAAATAATTGACTATCAATAAGTCGTTATTTTTTATCCATCCATATTGAGTTGGATCAAATGACATGATATGACTAGATCTTGCTTGCGACCATTCGTTTACTTGCCATTTTACACGCAAAATATGCTGTACCAACGCGGGCTCTGACGGAGCGAATTTGGTATGACGAATTCGACAAGGTAAATGAATGTAGCAAGAAAATAAAAAATACCATCTAATAGTATATGTTTTCACGAGTAATTTGCATTTTGAAAATTTGAAAAAGCTGTGGTAGAAGCCGAGAAATTTTTTTTCGAAAAATCCATTTTTCGGTCGATTTTTGATTTTGAACTGCCGATAACAAAAAAATGTTATTGAGGTTTTTTGTTGCTAATAATATAATTAATCGATCCCAATTGGTTTTTTCCTTGCGTTTTGTAGTGGTCGGTCAACTCGCTTTTTTGTGCATCTTTTCAATTATTCCAAATTTTTTTGTTTTCCATACACTTTTTTTGGTTTTCCATACACTTTTTTTTTGGTTTTCTATACACTTTTTTCGTTATCCATACCCTTTTTTCAGTTTTTGATACACTAAATCCATTTACTGACAAAATATGCCTTTATGAACAACTTTTTTATGATTTCTTTTCCGTATCTTTTCAATTATTCCTAATTTTTTTGTTTCATACACTTTTGTTTGTTGCCCATACACGTTTTTTATATTTTCTATTCACTTTTTATTCCATTTGATGAAATTATATGGTTTTCTAACATTGATGTTAATTGATATTGATCCAATATTTTCATCATTGTTATTATTACCGTACCAATATAATAATACAATATTTCATTAAATTTTGTAAAATCGCCATTAAATACTTTCCAATTCATCTAAATTTTTCGAAAATGTCCAACAAAAAACCGTTTCTAATGATAAGTTTCCAATTTTTTGGAACAAATCTCTTGAATACATTTATTTTTGTTACAAGTGGCATCGTCGCTTACTGCACATCCATCGTGTAGCCAAATATTTTTACTCTTTTCGCCCTCTGAACGTAACAATTCGTTTTGATAAAATCTACCACACATACTCTTTAAAAAGAATGAAAAAATCTTTGTGTAGAATGTCATCTCGTTTCTATTTGATCCCAACCTCGAAAAATAAGTTGATATATTTATTAAAAATGAGTATCAATTTTTAAAATTTCATTATAAATTTCGGTTTTTTATTGCAGCCACCTTCAGGTAAAAAATTCTTTCAGCATCTTTTCGAAATGTTATTTATTTTTATAAACAAGAGTATGTCTATAAATAGTCTGTCTTTGCAATTTGGGGGGTAGGTATTTTCAGCTCGACAGTTTAAACTAACGTTTTAACACGTTTTTATTCGTCGTTGATGCATATTAAATTGAGAATATTTATTTTTTATATTACTTTTGATCACATTCATTGTAATACTGGATGAGATAAAAGTTTGTAATATTCAACGTTTAGATACTTGTATTCTAAATATATGTTAATTTGGAATGAAACAATTTCAACTACTTGTGGGATAATTACCGCTTCAATATAAATGAACAATATTAGCTGAACCATGTGAAATGGACATCGAAATATAACACTTTCTTTTCCAGTCTATTAAGAAAAACGATTTTCGTGCAATTGCACGCGGCCGTTACCCATAGCAGGCTGCGAAATCAAACGTCACTTTCAAATTTGAATATCACTTGGGTGGAATAAATGTGGGAGTAGAGTACAATAAGCCAACAGGCTGCAGTGCTCCCTGCATCAGAACGGCTCCCAAACACACACAAAAAAAATTCGCAGTGTCCAAAAATCTAACACACCTCTTCCTTACATGCGACTAGCCCTGGTGTTGAGGAAGCTATAGAAAAACAGAAGAGGAGAACGGCAGCAGAACCAATACCCTCAACCTCCAAAGACTGTGGGATTTCGGGACAAATCCTGGGAAAAAAATAAAGTAGAAAAGATTGGGAGTTTTCATTAAAATTTAGTCTTACGAAGGATCTGATTTTATTATATCAAAAATGTCGGGAGAATCCAGAAGATTTCCGAATCATCAAACTCAGCAACGAAAATATTTGAACAAATATGTAATAGACAAAATCATAAGGACTACATTAGACCACCCCGTATATTATCAGTTTCAATTAAGGAAACTTTGTAAAATATACATAACATAGAAATGGAACTACGACGGACTGTTACATCCTGTATATTTGTTGACATGTGAAAAAAATTTTCTTTAATCATCAATTTCCATCTCGTTTCGTTTCGGATCCTACCTACAAACACGCCAATTGATAGCGCTTCTGTGTCGCCGTTAGCACTCGACTATTTATAAAGACAAATGGTTTTATAAATGCCGTAATTATAGAGATGGGAAAAAAAATGATAGGAAGGCTATGACGTTTAATGTCATACGTTTCACTGAGTCTATTGTAATTGCTTAGCTCCAGATTAATACATTCATTGAATATACAGGAAATTGAGAAAAATTGATATTTCATTGATTCAAATTTACTTACAGAAGACTATTTTTGGAAAATTTAGACGAATCGTTATTTAATCTAAAAATTCAAATTAGTCAGTGTAGGAGTAGATGTATTACTACATCTTGTCGAGCTAGTGGTGACGATCGGTTAATTGGGCCCGTTGCTATGCAACAACCTGACTAGCTATTGGCAAGCGCGTGCGAGAGTTCTTCCTTCTCCCTTCGACTATTGACTGATATTGATTGAATTGAACACAAATGTTCGAACTGTCTTCCATCACATTCAATGCATTGTTGGAGCCGCTCAAGCGTGGACATTACAACAGCTTGAATTTCTGCTCTTGATAGGCTACGAATGGCCTCTTGTATTTTTATATTTTCATGTTGAACAATAACTTTTAACCGACCTCATAGATAGTCCAGACAAGTTAAGTCTGGGGATCGGGATGGCCAAGGAAATAGACTACCTCGTCCAATCCACCTCTGATCTAAATATTCTAGCACATTTATTGGAAAATGGACTGCGAAAATCATTTTTCTTTGTCTAGGCTAGAGATTAGCGAACTTTCGCTGAGATCCAGCCACCGAGGATTGGTGAACCAATCTATAAAGTGTGGGCTCAGATTATTCGACCCTTCAAAGTTATAAATTTTAAAACCACTCACAGATTAAAGCCCATTATAGTGTAAGGACGATAATAAACTAGACTTACTAAAATCATAATCCCCGTGCTCGCATTTAACGTGTTAAAAACCAACGAAAAATTATATAATTTGAATAAATTCAGCTTGGAATACTGAAAAATATCACAACAAAAATATGCAGGTCAACCATTGAAGACTAATTTTTCCCGCTTAAATTTGAAATTCGCATCTGCGCACTGATGTGCGGCATTTTTTATAGCAAGCTATACGGTTACTATCTTCTGGTCTTGGCTCAATGAGGTTCACAACTACATAGTTCGGTCACCAGACCAAGAGAGGGCTTGAATAACAAGGAGATTTGTACTTTGAACATTTTCAAGTAAAATATAATTTTTCAAGTTAAAGTTGAACTAAAAAAAAATTATTAAAAATGAGAGTTCGAAGGGCTCCCTGAGCTTGGGTGCCCGAGAGCACAGCCCAGTCTATCCCTCCGATAGCTATGCCACTGCTCAATAGAGACTTGAAAGTAGAAAGAAAAAAATCTTGAAGTTCAAGGTTTTAATACTTTTGATAAATCCGCTTACTGTTCAATATAATAAAGTGGTTGCTTCTAATCCTCAAAAATTTACAAAAAGCAAAAAACTTTGTTAATTTGCAAAAGAAACTCGGATAAATTTTAGTAAGCGGCAACCTTGCCTTTCTTTTTAGTTTCAGTAAGTAAAATCAACGCTCGATACTCACTCAATATTCGCGAATTAAGAGAGAGAGAGAGAGCGAGAGAGCAAGAGTCGAGTCAAAAAGAGTTCGCCCAAGAAAGGCTGTCGACCTGGAGATGAGGTCTCGAATAAAATAAAATAAAAATCTTGACAGGTTTACTGCTGATTACAACTGACCGGGTTCTTCTAAATCACCGTTTTAATTCGGATTTCCTCCATAAATTTTAATAGGTATGTGGTTAGTGAAGATGGGTAACTTTATTTTGAAATTATTAATTTTATCATCTTAAAGTTTTTATTATTTTTTACTTATATTTGAGAATTTTCAATTCTATGGGGATCCTGTTTTGGGGGCAAATTCAAAACAATTTTAAAAATTATTCAAAATATACAGTGTGAGGGTTTTGAATGTATATCCTAAAATGTTTTAAGAATAAGACTAAAGCCTCTTGCACACGGTCAGGATATTTATCCGTCCGTATGATCGCCCGGCCGGGCGGCACCCTGGAGCTCTCTTCACACTGGAGTCTGCGAAAATCCGAACCACTTGGTGCTAGATACTTCAGTTTGCCGTTGATTGTGATGGACAGTAGACGCAAAAAGATTTTGTTCGCTTTATTAGAACATCGGCGAAAAAAATAACGTAATAGGCTAATTTGGGTTCACCCTTTGCTAGAAAGCTTTGTTCTAGATTTCTGGTTTATCATGAACTAAAACTAATCAGGATTTCAGAATCTATTCTTCTACTTCTTTCGACATGATCAAATGCTTGTAGCTACACTGCAGAGTACACACACAGTCTTCTCGACAACAGACTACACGCTACTGGCCTGCAAACTAGTATAGACAAGTATAGACCAATCGGACGATTAAACACCCGGATCATGTAAACGCATTCATAGCCACAATGTGGTCCGCTAGGACATAGTCCGGGAGATTGCCCCTCCGAGCTCCGTGAGTTCTATCGGGTACATCCGGGCGTTTTGAATGCCCGGACGGCGATTCACCCGTGTCCGGAAAGTGTGAAAGAACATATGCTAAGCTGTGTATTGCTACTTGTCCGGCTGACGGGCGAAAACTCGGACGAGCAAACACCCTGACCGTGTGAAAGAGGCCTAAGGGTTCTCCTAGACTCTGAGACTTTGCCCAGGGACGGAGTAGAAGAAGAGAACAGAATAAATATTCGAATATTCAACAAAAAAGGGGCAAAGGACTGTATGAAAACTGAAGTATTTATTTTTGAATGTTTTTCGAAATTTTGAGTTAATCACACGTTTTTTTAATTCTAATTTAATACATGAATGAAACTTACCGGCTAGAATTTATTTAATACCAAGGCAAAGCTGTTTTAACTTTAACGATTTTGAACTTACCTAATACGGAACGTTGCCTCATAAAATTCTGTAACAAAATGGATATCGTTAAAAAAATTCATTAATACGCTTATCGTACACAGTATCTGTGTATCTAGCAAAATATTCAAAGACACATAAAATATACGTTTTTCCGACTCCCATATGGTATATATGACTCCACGTATTGTTTCTCCCTCAAGAGCTACTTTTTTATAACCCACTTCGTCTAACGTGAAATTTAAACTTTGTCTCTAACTTTTAGAAATAATAAGAGATTGTGTAGACCACTTCAATTCTTATTATTGCTTGTTGACATAAAATATTCCCAAACTATTGATTCATTTCATAATGAAATATAAAGTCCGCTGTGTAACCAGAATGGGAAATTTGCACAAAATAAATAAGCAAAGTATTTATTACAGAGTGGGTATGACAATGGGCCTTTCCAGTGATTTTTTTATTGATTTACATTGGAGTCTTTTATGAAAAAATATAACCCTATTTTCATTTTTTTTAGAGCTGGATTTCTATCCTAAAAAAGTTATCAAAAGTACGGAAAGCAAACGCGCGCTTTGAACGTGATGTCAAAGAGCATACGACCTTGAAAAAAACCGTCCGTTATTTTAACAGGATTTGTAAGGTTTCCTTCCCTGGTTTTTGAATTTTGACATCTCTCCCTCTCCTAACATCTAAATCGATATTAATATTCTCTCTATTATTGCTGTTGTTTGGATTATTCGTTTTTGTATGCTTAGGAGACCATAATTACTTGTTATCAAAGGTATTGTAATGTTTGGTGACAACAGCTATCAAGATTTGCCGCGGGTTAACTCGAATAAACTGCTGACAGGTGCTGCCATTCAGTTTTTCCATTTAGAAACAATTTTTAATTCAAAATTGAGCTTCTGTTCTGTTTGAACCACGCTGGTATTGTTTCCCATTCCCCACTTAATCTTTAGGCTTAGTGCTCTCGAGTAAACTTCACATCCTGAGCCTTCTTTCATTTTTGAGCCATCTGTATATATGCGTATTGCATTTGCAGCATCTGGCTCTGTGTTCTGTTTTATTTGAATTTTGTAGGGTTTGTTACACAAAAACCTGGGTTCAATTGCATCGTTGGCTGCCTGCAGCCAAGGTAGTGCAGTGAGCGCTTCCTGCCATAGGCTTAACCTCAATTGGCCCACTCCTACTGCGGGGTTTACACCATCCGTGCGCAATCGTACCATGGCCATTAACGCAACCTCCTTGACGTACAGGTCCAGAGGGGTCAGACCAGTAATTAGTTCCATTGCTGCGATTGGTGTTGGCTCATGGCTCCTGTGATGTTTAAACAAGCCATTCGCTGTATTTGATAATTTTTGGATGGCCGTTGCTTGTAGAACCTTCGGTCCCCATGCAATTGCTCCATACGTTAACATGGGTCTTATTGTTGCAGTGTAGATCCAGGTGACCACACGGGGTGACAGACCCCATGTGCGTCCCACTGTCCACCGACACTGCTCATAAGCCACATATGCTCTTTTTGCTAGCTGTGTAGATGGGAGTTCCATGTTAGTGTTCTGTCGAGGGTAATACCAAGGTATTTCACCTCTTCCGAAAAGTTTAGTTGGCTTTTGAAGATTTTTGGATGTTTCATACCCGATAAACTCCTTTACCTGGTGAAAAGGACCATCTCAGTCTTTCTGGGATTGATCGACAGTGAGTGTTCCTTACACCATTTTTCAATTAATTTAAGCCCATCGTGTGTGTTCACAAATTTGCCAGTCTGCAAGATAACTAGAATCCATTGTTGTTGAGGTGATTAATCAGGGTGTCTAGGACTATGTTCCACAGAAGGGGTGATAAGACTCCTCCTTGTGGACATCCCCTCATGACCAGTCCTCTTACTGTGATGTCTCCTACATTTATACTTATTGCTCTACTAGAGAGCATCTTGAGTATCCATTCTCCTACTACCAGAGGTACATTCCTGGAGTTGAGTTGTTGGGTAATTGTTGGAAAGGTTGTTTTATCAAACGCTCCCTCGATATCCATGAATATACCCAGGGTGGATTCTTTGTTGTCCAATGATCTTTCGATTCTGCCAACCACTTGGTGAAGGGCCGAATCAGTGGAGTATATGCATGCTGATTTGGATGAAGTGGGTTGTGAACTAGCACTTCATCTCTTATAAACAGCTCGCATAACCTCTCCATTGTTTTTAAAAAGAACGATGTGAGACTAATTGGTCGGAATGCTTTTGGTAAGGTGTCGCCCCTCTATTTTACACAAAATATCATTTCTACAAATTAATCTGCGCTTCTGGCAACAGCGCTTAAAATAGGGGGGCGATGAACATTATTCCAGCCTCTGGAACTAAATACGCCCATTGCCAACTTCTTTCTCTTTGAAGTAGTTTTTCTCATATTATCCTTGTCGGACTTGTGTAAATCGTATGCCCGATTAAACTTTTTCCCAATCTGTATATTAAAAAAGAATGTTGAAATACGTGAATTGATCAAGACCCAACCATGTTACGCTACTGGTAAGATCCACAGACACAATTTTAACGTTACGCAGCCGGATAAACGTGTAAATTCGCAGCTCAAAATAATATAGTTTGAAGCAGTCCAACGAAGCGTTACATAAACGACCCTTCATAAAATCCATTCACACATTAAACTTCCAATACACATATTCATTGAGCGCCAAATTAGTGTAGCACTCTATCTATAGTCAGCTCTCACCATACTAGTACCTATATAAATTTTTTTTCGACGGAAGTAAGTATGTGTATAAGTGGATCATAGTAAAATACATTGATGTACCTTTAAAGCGTGCAATGGTTCATAAAAAGCGAGACTTTATTCGGCACATTTAAAAAAATATACGATTATAGTCTATTTGAAATAATTGATAGCACAGTCTATAACAAAGTATATTGGTATACTGTGTCTATAATATGTAAGAAAGAACAACAGATAAGATATTGCGAGAATACAGTGCTTTTCAGATAAAAGTATCCACCTTTAATAACTTTTG
>CAJUYI010009084.1:0-10360 GCA_910591695.1 Galerucella pusilla | reverse complement strand
TGGTCGGTATGTGAAAAAAAAAGGGGGTGTTCCTCTCCTCTACTACTGTTTTGCTGGTTTGTTACGAATTAAAATGTTATAAATAAATTGGAATTATCCGCAACTCCCAACTGATTGAGTTTTTACTTTGTTTCATAAATTTTTGTATTCCTCTTGTATTGAAGAATCCAACAATGCAATAATGTATACGGTGTTCCATTTAAAAACTTGGGAGTGGTGACTATAAGGGGAAGGGAGTTGACGTTATAACGTTCACATGTTTTTTTTGTAAAAGTGACGCTTTCAGAATTATGTTTGGTGGATAGCTTTCATTGAAATGCTATGGTAGGAAATAAAAATAATTTTTGGTTATAAAGGGATGATATTTATAATGAATGTTCGTGTTAGAGTAATTTTCAATATTTAGTGAGTCGGCAACTCAATTATTTCGTTTGAAACAAGTGTCGACCCCCCAAAAGTAAACATCGACAAAAGAAGTTAAAAAAAAGACGCCAAGTAAAGGTAAATATGGAAGAGCTTTACGATATAGGTATCTAGAAAGTGAGTGTTCTTTGTTATTGCTCTATGGAATGTAAGTGTTTACACATGGGTCGGACTAGGCACTACCACTTAGTCGATTCATTTGTCTCAATCACAAACCGGAACGAGTTGAATCTAAAATTAGAGGCTCAAATTTTTGATAAACGATTCATTATTACTTTTCGAATAATTCATAACAAAGCAAATGATTTTGTAGCGTAGAAGACTAGCTTCTTTTATTTTGAACATTTTTTCTCAGTTATAAAATTCAAAATAGGTATCTGGTATCTATTGCCTGGGATAATTTTTCTAAAATCTGTTAAATTATTTTCAATTTAATCTCACTTTCTTGTGATATTACTACAGAAACTAGTATTTTTTTCTCGTGTTGTTTCGAATTTTCGCATTTGTACAATTTATCTTTCGTAAGCCTGGAAGTGTAAACTAACATTTGGTGAACTATTTCATGAATTTTGATAAGCATTAAAAAGCTTTGGATCCAATACATTATTATTATTTCATATTTCATGGAAATTTTTTGACAGTTCCAAGAACCAATCAAATTTCTTCATTTTTTATCATATGAACAATTTCACCCAATCATGACAACATTACACTGATAACAGACCATGCTCTATTTTCACGTTGCTATGGACACATATTGATTTATTTCTATTTTGAAGTTTCAAATATTTAATATTTCGAAATGTCACGATTTGATTGTAATACTTTAATTGATCCTTTGTTAATTGCACCTTTAAATAAATTGTTTTAGCTCTGTATTTTTTCTATAATTTACAAAAAAATTTCTACTGGGATTTTTCACACTAATCAATTACCCTGTATATTTGATAAGAGCACAGTGAGAACTGTTACGAAGATGATAATATACATAGTGTCTCGTTTAAACAATCATGCTCTTTTACATATTTTTAACGTTCCCGAGTTTTGTATATCACTTTTTTTTACCTAACTCAACTACCGAGCTGACAAATAAGATGAAAAACCCTGTAAGTTTTAGTACCTGGTAATTCAAAAATTGAAATAAATTGTTGCTGGATTGATGAGGAGTCTTGAGTCTTCATCCATTTAGCTATTTAATATCCTTTGTGTCATAGTTAATGGCCATGGTACGATTGCGCACGGCTGGTGTAAACCCCGAAGTAGGAATGGGCCAATTGAGGTTGAGCCTATGGCAGGAAGCGCTCACTGCGCTACCTCTGCTGCAGGCAGCCAACGATGCAATTGAACCCAGGTTTTTGTTTAACAAACCCTACAAAATTCAAATAAAACAGAACACAGAGCCAGATGCTGCAAATGCAATACACATATATACAGATGGTTCAAAAATGAAAGAAGGCTCAGGCTGTGGAGTTTACTCGAGAGCACTAAGCCTCAAGTTTAAGTGGGGAATGGGAAACAACACCAGCGTGGTTGAAACAGAACTGGCTGGTATCTCAATTGCCACAAAAGAACTAACCAGAATAGGAATTTCTGGCAAAAACATAATAATCTGCACTGATAGTAGACAAGCCCTATTAGCCTTGAACAGACAACGTGTTATATCGAGGCTAGTACTAGAGTGCCACCAAGATTTAGCTGACGTCTCGGCAGAGAACAACATTATCCTGAGGTGGGTTAAAGGGTACGACAGGAGTAAAGGATATCGCATTACACCCATGCTCAATCCCTTAAGAGATGGGATGGAATCAAAGGATGCAGTTTTGCCAGGATCATCCTGGGCGACCCTGGGAAGGCCTGCGCCGAAAAAATATTTGGCGATGACCAGGAAAAACCTACGTTTAACAGTAGGATTTCTGACTTGTGACTGTCAACTAAGTAAACACCTCCATACTATGGGGCTAGTGGACACACCTCTATGCAGGATGTGTGAACAGGAAGATGAAACTGTCAGGCATGTCTTATGCGAGTGTCCGGAGTTATCGTCAATAAGAGAGTGTGTGTTCGGTGAGTCTTGGCCTACACCTGCCGATATAAAGGAGATGTCTCCCAGTGACCTGTCCACCTTCCTGAAAAGGACAGGATGGACAATGACCTAGGAGGACAACTCCTCGGGAGGATGTACATGGGTCACATGTGGCCTAAGTGCTGTGAGCCTACACACTCACCCTCCCTACTCTACAGATACAGATCCTTTGTGTCATATCTTTGAAAATATTATATTGTCATTGAAAGTGAGGAAATAGTACATTACACACAGAGGTGGGAAGAGTTTCATTACTGTCGAGAGGTTAGCTATTATCTCGAGACAAGAATGAAAATTGCTAACGAGGTTTGTATACTATTTTATTTACAAATCGATCAAAATTAATAAATCTTTGTTTCGTTCTTAACACACCAAAAATATTACATTGGATAACTGTCACCAATATAAATAAATATCAGATAAAGTCGGATGGATATTAAGTTCGCGAATAATAAATTAAGAAAAATGTCCTTAGAGGGCGGGCGGTGAGGGCGGGAAGTAGAGGTGTGTAATATGACACTTTCTAACCTTCAATGACGTTAGTAATGGCAGCATTGCATATATGGTTGTGAATAAAATATAGTCCCGCATACAAATATAAATATAATTTAGAGAGAAAACCATTTACTATCCAAAATATCACCATACTCCTACTTTCATGTATTTTTTCTACGTTGATGCAAAAAAGCAAAATATTATTGAACTATATTTAGTGAAAAAACTGGTATTACACCCATCTGTCATTTTACTACATGTCATCATGACAAACATAAACATTTAATTCTACGCCTTTTCCAGTTCATTTAGACATTTTGTGATTTTTACTTGCGCGTAGAGAGAATATTGTATTCATAAAGTGTCTTTTTTCCATTCGGAAATAAAAGCATAAATAACTATAAAACGTTTCTATCAACTTTAAATTCCTGTTAATTCAGCACCCAGTTCGGACCTGATTTTCCGAGTGTTTACTTCTGGCATACCTTGAATAAAATGTTGTTTCTTCTCCTTATTTAGCCTACTTCGATACAACCAACTTAGTTTTTTTCAACCCACAGAACGAAACTATTTCACAATGTCGCGGTTTATTTACTCGAGAATCGTTTATCGAGTTTGTATGTCAATATAGTCAGAATCAATAAAAATTACATTTTCGCTAAAATGTATCATTGCATTGTTTCAATTTCAGCTATTGGCTACTCTCTGTATATTTTTGTGACGAAATTTATTTCACGTATCTTCAAAAGCTGTGAGTTTGTTGCGTCGTTATTCTCTTCTACCTGTAGGTCTGCAGTTGCATGGAATCCTAGGAATTTCTTGGGTGGTTTGTCTCTGGGTCTTGGTATTGGTGTGGTCCTTCACACTTCACAGATTTAGTGTTCACTGACTGGTCCGCTACTTTTTCAAAACTATTTCTATCTCAAAGTGCCTGGGCAGCACATTTCTATCTTTAAGTGCCTGAGCAGCACGACAAACCTGCCTAGCTCGTCATACTCAAATGGGGCTCGCGAGCCTTCCACACGCTGCGCTAAATGGGGTCGAGGTGATCTTTGTCAGAATCCTAACGCGCCGTCAAAGGAAATAGTGGAATCTGTTTGTTACAGGCTAATTGAATATAGCGTGGTCTGTTAAATTTAGTGGAAGCATGAAGATGACTTGAGCAATTTTGAGATTTCAAAGATTATCTCTTGAACTTGGCTGATAAAAATATGCTTCCCTTTTGAAGGAAGCTGTTCAAATTATCTATTACTCCTTATAGTCTCTGCGCCTATTAGGAAAAGTAGGATTCAATAGATGGCGCTCTGAAATGTCAATGTCATCTTAACAACGAGTACTCATATCAAAATCGAGAAATAAAATGCAGAAACTAATTAACTTACTGGCAAGAGAAATAGAAAAGATGAAAATGACAATAAATACAGATAAAACCAAAGTAATGATAGTAAATGAGAAACAGGGGAATAATTACGAGGAATTGAAATGTAATCACAAAACATTAGAAAGAGTAACAACCTATAACTACCTAGGAAGTATTTTAACAGAAGATGGAAAAATAGACGCAGAACTTAATAACAGAGCAAATAAATCAACAAAATTATATTATTCCTTAAATCGAACATTACTAAGCCATAAATACATTGATATAAATACAAAGATGGAAATATACAACAAAATTACAGTACCAACTATATCTTATGCCAGTGAGAACTGAGGGTACTGCAGAAAAAGCATGAAACAAAAATAAATGCAATGGAAATGAAATATTTAAGGAGAATAGCAGGAAAAACAGAATGGGACAAAGTAAGGAACGAAGAAATCAGAAGCATAACTAATCAAGACCCAATAATATCAAATATTAAACAGAAACAATTGAACTGGTTTGGCCACCTAGTAAGAATGAAGCAAGATATAATAGCGAGAAATGTAATGGAAATGGGAATATCAAGAAATAGACAAAGAGGAAGACTCAGGAGGAAATGGATAGATCAGATTGAAGAAATTGGAAAGAACAAAGGAAAGTCATTGGGAGAGATAAAGGCATTAGCCAGGGACAGAAAAGAATGGAAAACATGGGTTCAGGAAGAACTCCAATCCTGAAAAGGGATAAGGATAAGAGAAAGAAAGAAAGATTTTGTAGTTTTAGTTATTTTCAGTGTGTGTTTTGTAAAACTTTTGCTTTTTCTTTGATTGTGCTTTAGTATTTTGTGTTCTCAAACTAAATTTTGATTCCTAATATTTTTATTTTTGGAGTAATACGTTGATATTTGTGAAAAGTACAACAAGCATTCAATAAACTGTTTAGTTTTAGGTCTGATTTCGGGTTTTTATTTTATTTTTGATATAGTCATATCTACAAAAGTTGCAGGGAAGGTACGTTTGTATTGTATAATATTTTAAATCTTCAATACCGACTTATTATCTCTTTGATCTGCAATGAAAACAAAAAATAGAATTACATAACCTCTTCCATAATATCTCTATTCATATAAGAATACAGTTGAGTTAAATAGAAAAACACAGTTTTAAACTTACCTCTGACACAAAATTTAACGAATAAAGTACGAATTTACGGTAATAACGTTGACTTGCATATAATACAAAAACAATGCAAAACGAATTATTTTACTCGTTGCGACAGTTACAATTGTTTCCGCCTGAGGTCTCATTGAATTCTACTCCGCCCAATTATCCATGGTACCTATTTAGTGTCAATGGCAAATGTCAATACTCCTCCGATAATTTCATGACAAGATTTGAATTAAATTGTTTTTTTTCTTCCTTCAGTATTCTTCATCAAGTAAAAGCCTCATCTATTGAATCTTTCACAATATTTGGTTAACTCGGCATCTGAAATTGAGGATATAGTAATAATAGTTCATAAATCCCTCATTCTACAATAAACAGTAACAGATCTACCGTAAACTTTTGATACTAAAACATAACAAGGGTGCTACAGTGACTTTAGCATTCTTTCAACCAATAATATGCTGAATCGAATTTTTCCAACTATCAATAGAAATATTACTTGTCACATTTCTAATTAACACTGTATAACATTTGGGTTTAATGTAGGTGAAATGTTTTCTGATCTTATTCTGGATTTTAACTGATGCCACATGTGACAATAAAGTCAATAATTTCCTTGATATTTATTGCAATAGCAATAAATAAGCGACTTATATACTCAAAGATAACTGCATTCTGTATGAATTTTCTAGAATGGTATTGTATATTTAGTTCTCATTCATCATTCATCATCTGTTTACTATTTTGAATAGGAGCTTTCACTATTTACAACTTACTTGATGGGAGCAGTTATTAGATAGTCGTAGGGCCATTTGGAATATGGTTGTCAAGGGACTTCCTTTTATAATTTTACTAAGAAAACGGCATCGTTTCATGTTGTAATGTTTACAACTTACTAAACAGATAAATAGACGATTGGATTTTGTGTTTGAAAAACAAGAAAAAATTGTTATCTAAACAAATAATATAAAGTTGATTACCGAAATTCGCTACAACACACTCGAAACCTTTTTCCTGTTTAGGTATTGATAATAAAAAAGTAACCAATAGTTATTATTATTATTAACGTTACAAGGCCGATATGTAGCAAATAACGGATGATGTTGAATAATATTGTAATCCGACGTGCAGCCGAGGATTATATTAGCCAAATCCGTTATTTGCGTATCGGCCGTGTGTCGTTCAAGACTTCCTCGCAGAAATATTACATCTTGATTCCGAGAAAAGAACAAACCACGTACCTCGTACTTCTACAGAAAAATCCCAGCATCGAGTTGTAATGGAACAGCTTAACAATATCACAACCATATTATTTAGAATTCAAGTAAAAAGAGGAAAAAAGAAGGTGGATCCAGTCATTTTTAAAGCTGGTCTCGGTAAGTATACATCTTTTATTATCAATTAAACGCATTACAACTAAAGTTGGCAAATTTGTACGAACTGATTCATGTACTCCCCATTTTTAGATAGAATTCGTTTCACATAAGAAGAAGCCATATGAAGTTTACCAACTGTCTTGCGCAGAAATCAAAATCGGTCTTATTTATCCATGTCGCTCCGTAACGATCTTTTCATGCCATTGGCATCACAAACGATAACTGAAAGTATCAATATTTTAAAGATACCGAGTATTTCCATATACCTATATGTGTATGTGAAAATATATCGAGAATCTTCAAAGAATTCCCAAATATGTTTTATTTAAACTATACCTAATGATAAAAACATTCTAATTTTGTGTTAACCCATAAATTGTGGAAACTTTCGCTACTGATTTGAAGCCGAATGTCAATTTTACAATATGGCGTTGGTTTTGACAACAAGTTCGCGCATACGACTGCAACTTCAAGTGAGTCCTTTTTACGTGAAACGATGTCTACAACTATACTTACTACCATGATCGTGGATATGCTTAAGGAACCGTCTGGCAAATTTCAAATTTCATAACTTTTGCAGGATCAGTTATGAAAACTGAGATGCTGTTTAATAAAATTGTTCTCCGTATTTGGAAGGAGAATAATTCAGGTTATTCATACACACATACAGCTAGAATTTCTATTTTCTAATTATATTTTCTCCTTTATTGCTAAAAGCTCATTGAATGCCATATCTCGACAATCTTGTTCCTTCCTTGGTCGTTTTGGTACTCTCGGTACCAAAGAAAAGAACTAGTGCCACATAAAAAAAGCAGTTGCTATTGTTTACTGTATCAATCATCATATCTGCCAACTAATAATCGATACCACTGGAAAATTATCCAATTTCTGACTCTGTTGATACTGCAGTCAATACTTTAATATCACATTCTAAATTTATTTCTATTTATTCCTCCATTTCTTTAATAATTCGCTACATAGCCGCAACAAATCTTTTTAAGGTTACGCTGTCATTTTGTAAGCCACTAAATTTATCCACCACTTCGAAACAGCGGTGGCATGGCTTGCAATTTTGGTTGATGCAACAGTAATGAATGAACGCGTTTCTTCAATCTTAAATCAACCAATGAAAATGAAAACGCAGTTTGTGAATTTGTGAATGAAAAAACAGGCCTATTATGACTAATGTCAGTTTGAAAAATGGATTACCTATTCATTTTGAAGGAAATTTTTAAAAATAGCTATCAGGGGTAAAGATAAAAATTGAATGTGGGTAGTGATAGTAATGATTATTAGTATCTTCTATAAGGGCTCATTGTTAATACCCCATAATAATAACAATAATATTAATAATTCAGTTAATATAATTTTTAAAAACTTGACAATACCGTATGTTAAGGGTTTATCAGAAAGAATTAATAAAATTGGTAATCAATTCAATATTCGAACCAGCTTTAAATCTAACAATACTTTGAGATCTATCTTAACAAAAGCGAAACCAAAAAATGAAGAACAATTTTCAAAAAATTGCATATATCAGATATCTTGTCTATGCGACAAATTCTATTTAGGTGAAAATCAAAAATACATCAAAGATAGGGAGTTCTTTAAGTCAGGTATTTCTAAACATGCTTGGGAAGAGGGGCATAAAATTCAATGGGATTCGACAAAAGTAATATTGAAAAAGCCCAATAATAAAAGACGAAAAATCAAAGATAGTGCTTTAATACAACTAAATGCAGATAAATGTGTAGCTAGTATTTCAGCCGAATGTAGTCAAATTTGGTTACCAATGTTAGAAAGAGAAATTTCCAATAACCAATTACCTGCGTTATCAGGATAGCATCATAAGTTTTTATCCAGGTTTTCTTATGATTTATCATTGGAATAGTTGTTAATCGATACACATTTCAATACACAAAATCACCAAACTGAGTTATACATGTTTTGAAAACAAAAATGATCATACAAAAAAAAGTAACAACAAACGCGTTTTATTAACAGCATTTCCAAAATATGCTAAAAAAAGCGCTATCCCAATAAAAACCGTTCCTGGAACGTGCACTTCACTGGATTCCATTTCTAGTAGACTATCATATCGTTAGAATGTCATAAAATAAAATATTTTATTTCACATTTTACCAGAGGTGTGATCTACTATGAATGAGCCTTAATAAAATTTGACAACAAAGTTTTGTAGTCATAAACTTCAAAATATTATTGATTGTCTAGTTGTCATATTTTTTTCGTTGTGTCAAATAGGGTCCAAAGATTATTTTATTACTATTAATCTTGACAACGGTAGCTGGAACGCTACCGAAACGTCGAAATAAAAAATAAAAAACATTATTGTGGTTTCATTCCCAAAAAAAAAAGAAAAAAGAGGGCACTATTCAGTCTAGCCAAATCAGGTAGTCATCACATCAAATGTAACTTAATTGTGTCATTCTGTTGATAATATAATATTAAATTGTGTTGTTATTTCACAGTCTCTATTTCCACGTGCAGTGTGAACTTTAAATTGATTCTCATTTCATTCAAATTGAAACGAAAGTAAACAAAGTACATTAATAATTTATCGAGTGAATAATGTAACTACGCAAGTGATAACAAAATTATAACATGTAAATATAAACAAACAGAAAGTCAGTAGGTCAATATAGGGTTTAGCGTATTCGATGTAAATAAAATTGAATCAAGTTTAAATAATTTAAATCGAAAAAGAAGGTTGAATTATGACAGTTATTCAAACTGTTTTAAATGGACATTTGCATTTTTGTTTAAGCTGGAAGGATACATCTCTGGAAGATATTTACTATCATAGTATGTACACTGTGGGCCGAAATAAAGGAGTACATTGTGTGATTGTCGCACTCGGCTCATGCCTCGTGCTACAATATTTCCCACTCGTGTGGAAAATGTCATTTTCCGCACACGTTATGTAATATACTAATTTAGTGTTCCAGCTATTTTCATCCAAAATAATAGGGTTGGATTAAATTCTGGTTCCTCTATGAACCTACGAAAAAATTCGACTACTAAACAATCAATAATATTTTGAAGACTGCACAAAAAAAATTAAGGTTCATTCGCACTACACTACGGAAACAAAAAAGATTGTGATTTAATTCCCGAAAAATTTACGAAAAGAATAATGAATATGGGTTTCTCGAAATGGTTATAGATTGAAACCACCTCAATGATGAAAGTTTCGTTATTTTCATTGATATTTAAAAAAAAGTACAACAATCAAATGAGCAAATATTTTTAGAGTTCTAGATTTGTTATTGATTCTTTTAGTCATAATCCAAAAAACTGAATTTGCCGGCCCGGACTGTCATCGCGAATTAACACTGTTAATATCGTAGTTAAAGTACAAATAATTCACCTGTATATAATATTATATCTACAGTGCGTCCATAAAATAACGCATAAATTCATTATTAGCTAAATA